>JASDQU010203975.1:0-18977 GCA_032191745.1 Picea mariana
AGAAGAGGGGGAGCACCTTTTTCATTCACAGATGTGGGTGAAGGGGACCCCGCTGCATTTTATTGTTGATAGTGGAAGCCAGAAGAACCTCATCTCAGCAGAGGTCGTCAAACAGTTGGGATTGTCGACAACACCACACCCACAACCATACAACATCGGGTGGCTTTGCCAAGGACGAGATCTTCATGTCAGCCAGCAGTGTCGATTATCATACGACATCCAACCCTTCAAGGATGAGGTATTATGTGAGGTTGCCCCATTGGATGTCTGTGATGTTCTCTTGGGTCAGCCATATATGTGGAAACGCCGTGCTATCTATGAGTCTCGACCTCGTAGTGTCATTATTACTTTGGGGGGTCATCTGTACAGGATACCAGAGGTAGTTCCAACTACTGCTCCACCTAAATAGTGCCGCAAGGTAGTATCTCATACTACAAAATTCATCTTCTCCACAATCTGTTCAAAAGGGGAACAAAAGGATACTGCAACCACCACAGCTTCGACCCAAGCACCTTCTATCCAACAGAAGAAGGTCGACAAGGTTGCAACAAAGCACAAAGATTCCTTCTACACACAGTCATCTCATGTAGCCAGACTGGTTAAAAAGGTCCAACCCTTCCAGCCATAGGTTCGTGACGACCTTCAACAAACCAAGCAGCGCGATGTCTCCAACAATACAAGTAGCTCACCAAGATGCAGATTCAATAAACGCTTTTCCTTCTCCCCTGGGAACTCAACACAATGGAGACCATTTCTTCCTAAGGAGGGAGGATTGATCCAGGTGGATATTGGTGGCCACCCACCTTTTTCAACTAGCTCAAAACAACTTTATGGCAATTTTGGCAATTTACTATTTTTAGCAGGTTTTAACTTCTGGGGCCATTTTGAGGGCCTAAATGAAGGTTTTTTGAGATCCAGGTTCTCAATGATAGCCAAAGGCATGATTGAGCCCCCAAAATGAATCTCCTCGATGATACCTTTCCAATGAGCTATCACACGCCTAAAACGGAGATCGTATGCAAAAGTTACAACCCGGGAAGTTGATGTACTCACTTACCCAAACGGGGCCCACATGACTTTTGGCGCTTCATCTCCTAGGGTTAGGTTTTTGGATGTCTAGGACTTTTGGCATTCCCGATTATTGTAAAAAGGCCTCCAGAGCCTCATTGTAACCATCTTCTTTAGAATGCGAGTAGCCGTCACATCTCTTCTCAGAGATAAGCTGCCACCATTCTAGTGAGTCTTTCACTCTGTATTTTTACAGTCTCTGTACATTTCTTTGATTAATAGAAATCGTGTATTAATGTATATCTTTGTTTATGGTTGCATCTCTAATACATTTCTCTTATATTATTGAATATCTACAATATCTCTATGCATTTCTTTATTATATCTCCACTCTCATTTCGTGTTGAAACTAATTCGGATAAAAAATGGCCCTGAAAGTTAAAAACTGCTAAAAATAGTAAATTGCCAAAATTGCCAGAAAACTATTTTGAGCGAGTTGGAAAAGGTGGGTGGCCATCGATATCCAACTAGATCAATCCTCCCTCCTTAGGAAGCAATGTTCTCCATTTCTTTGAGTGTCCGGGGCAGAGGGAGAAGAGTTTGTTGAATCAACATCTTGATGAGTTGCTTGCCTTGTTGGAGAAGTTGCGTTGCTTAGCTTTTTGAAGGTTGTCACGAGCCTATGGCTGGAAGGGTTGGAACTTTTTAACCATTCTGGCTACATGAAATGTTTGTGTGGAGAAGGAATCTTTTCACTTTGTTGCAGTCTTGTCGACCTGCTTCTGTTGGATAGAAGGTGCTTGGGACAAGGATGTAGTGGTTGCAATATCCTTTTGTTCACCTTTTGAACAAATTGTGAAGAAGATACATTTTGTAGTATGAGATACTACCTTGTGGCACTGTTTAGGTGGTACAGTAGTCGGAACCACCTCTGGTATCTTGTAGATATGACCCCCTAGAGTAACAATGACACTATGGATTTGAGACTCATAGATAGCACAACATTTCCACATATATGGTTGGCCCAAGAGAAAATCACAGATATACAACAGGAAAACATTACATAATACCTAATCCTTGAAGGGATAGATTCCATATGACAATCGACACTGCTGGCTGACACGAAGATCTCGTCCCTGGTGAAGCCACTCGATGTTGTATGGTTGTGGGTGTGGTGTTTTCGACAATCCCAACTATTTGATGACCTCTGCTGAGCTGAGGTTCTTCTGGCTTTCGCGAACAACAGTAAAATGAAGTGGGGTCCCCTTCAACCACATCTATGAATGAAAAAGGTGCTCCCCCTCTTCCGAATCTGTTGGTTCTTCTGGTTGAATTGTTGAAGTTGCGACAATAGTAGTGGGGTGTCCATCGATGATCTGTCTTCTGTTAGTATTTTTTGAATCAGATTTTGAATCATGGTTCGTCTCCTTGTCTTTGATTTCGACCACCAATGAATGTTTTGAGCAACATTCATTGGTGTTGTGCCAGGGGATTTTGTGGAAATCACAACATTTTTTGGTGTCCTTTTTCATCTTCCCATGACCATTCTTTTCTTGTGTCTTGGAATGGTTTTCAGGAGACTGTTTGTTGGGGTTGTATTTATCATACTTTGGTTGTTGCGTATTTGCAGAACCAAACTCCCCTTTGTTCTGGTGCTTAAATTTATGTTCGATTTTAACAACATGTTGATAAACAACACCGAGTGATGAGATGTACATAAAACCCATTTCATTTTGGATGTATCTATGTAGATCCCCACGGTATTTTAGAACCAAATGTCATTCAAATTCTTTAATACCTAGCTTAGTGCACAAGGTATGGAATATATTGGTGAACTCTGGAACTGCTTGGCCCCTCTCTTGCCGCAGTGTGATCCATCTCATATACTATTACTCATAGTTTCCAACAGGGTAATATTGTTCCTTTATCGCGTCTAAAAAAAAATCCCAAGTGGGATCTGCCCCATATATTCCAAAATCTTCCGTGGAACTTTGCTCCTAGTAAGTTTGCCACCAATGTTTGACATTGGGGAGAGATTTAAGGAGTGTGAAATTGATCTTTTCCCTACAATAAAAATGGTGAACAAATAAATAACCTTCTAGCATATTTAACCATTTGTCTAGGGCATCCGCATCTATCTTACCTTCAAATACATGAATGTCAAAATTAACCTGTACCTTGAAAGGAGAGTTGCTTCTAAAGTGGTTGTTTGATGAAGACGTGCCTGTTGTTATCGATAGGCATTGAAGGATGTGAGAAAAATTCTCCATCATTTCGTCCCTCTGTCGCGTGAGAGCTTTCTCAAGAAATAGATTAATAGAATCTTATGCTCCATCATTTTTCTTTTATTCCACCATGGATGGTTTCTTGGGCATGCGAGAGATATTTTCCTCAAGAGAGACAATATTGAGATCCAACTTTCTATACTTGGACCTCGTAGGGGACATGCACTAAAAAACAATCAAAAGCAACCTTCTCTAATATCACTGATTCGAAATATTTTCATCACGAAATGAGAGAGGAGATATAATAAAGAAATGTATAGAGATATCTTGGACATCCAATATTATAATAGAAATGTATCAGAGATGCAACCATAAACACAAATATATATTAATACACAATTTTCTATTAATGAGCGAAAAGGTACAAAGACTGTAAAATACAGAGTGAAAGACTCGGTAGAATGGTAGCAGCTTATCTCTGAGAAGAGATGTGATGGATACTTGCATCCGTGAGAATATTATTTTACAATGAGGCTCCAAAGTTTTTTTTTATCATAAATAAAATCCAAAACCCTAACCCTGGAAGATGAAAAGCCAATAGTTTTGTGGACCCCGTTTTGGGTAGTTTGGTGTATCAACATCCCAGGGCCGTAACTTTGGCATATGATTTTCGTTTGGTGCCCGCAATAGCTCATTGGAAAGGTATCATCGAGGAGATTCATTTTGGGGGATCAATCAGAGCCTTCAACTATCATGGAGAAGCTTGATCCCGAAAAACCTTCATTTAGGCCCTCAAAATGGCCTCGAAAGTTAAAAAATGCTAAAAATAGTAAATTGCCAAAATTGCCAGAAAATTATTTTGAGCGAGTTGGAAAAGGTGGGTGGCCACCGATATCCACCTGGATCACATGTGAAACCCATCCAAAAGTCATCAAATTTGAATAGGTGATCTTAATTTCATTTGTAAGGGTATATATTGATCCAACCCTTCCACGATGAAAAGTTCGTACAAAAACTTACATTTCAATTGACAATAATAAACTAATTACATACACACTTTGTAAAAAAATGTGTTAATAAAATATTATATTATGAATCAAATTTATGCTTAGTAGAGAAATTAGTAAATCTAAAATATCACCTTAACATTAACAAAGCTTCCTGCAAAGTATCATCTTAGCATTCCGAGAGCATAAATTGAAAGATCGTATACTTAATTGTAGAAGAAATTTGTATAGATTTAAGGATGCTTCCAAATATTTTGTTTGTTACACTAGATAAAATGTATGCCAACCATTTTAGGGTGTTTTCCACATAATTATTAAGATAATTAACAATATATATTTTTGTAGTGTGCCTATTGTCTAGGCAACCCCAAATCTGTGAGCGAATTATTGTATCAATCTAGAAACATATATTTGTGAACCCTCGAAGAAAAATATAAGTCATTTTACCATTCTACTTCTTTTTAATCATTATTTGATTTATTGCAACAATAGAAACAATGAGATCCAAATTTGGATGACACATAAGATTTCCAAGACTCTTCATTTCATACCTCTCAAAAAGAGTAGGTGCTCCAAAAATTTGAAGCCCTTCGCTATTGCAGTCATTAGTAAACACACAACATTCAAAGGAACATTATGGATCTCAACTTCCAACAAACAAGAATTCAAGTGCACAAGAATTCAAATAAATACCTTCAAAGAAGAAAAATGATCTACAAATCCAGTTTAAAACAAAGGGTCTTACAAATAATTCCAGGGAATTTAGGATAGCAGTAACACCAAGTTCTTGGAAATTTTATGGATAGTTCAAAAGAAGAGAAATACCTACATAATTCAAATCATTGAAATCAAACATAACAAGAATTCAAATAATACCTTCAACTAAACAAAAATTTTACAAATCTATTCACTATTTTAGTGAAGAACAAACTCATTAACCAAAATTTGGAAGGCAGTGTAACTAATTGAGGATGGAAATACCACCACTGTTTTGGTGATGCCATGGATGGTTCAAGAAAATAGACAGGTAATATTAAAACAAGTAGGGAATGTAACTTTACTTTTTCTCTAGCACATTCCAACTCCTATATGTCACTTATCTTCCATCACATTAATGTGATTTCCATTTGATATGCTACAATAACTATGTTGTGGAGTAAATAAAAACCTTCATAGTAAAAAAAAATGCCAAAGAAGATTATGTTCAAAGTTATCCATTAACATGTCACTCACCAAAGACTTCTTCAAAAATGGGTAAAAATAAAAATGAACTTTTTCTGGATTGCCATTTTTTTAATGGCACTTTTGGGACGCCTTTTGGTACTATGACATTCTCACTTTTAATCCTTCCATCCCATTTTCTTATTGATGCATTTATTTGAGTATCCATATTTTTATTCAAATCTGAAATAAATTTGTTGAAAATTATAGTGACATGAAATTTTGTTTAGGAATTTAGATATGTTTAAAAATAAAATTTTTGTTAAATTATTAATAAACTTTTTGAAGATATTATTTTGTTTACTACATTTTTTAAAACAATCGATTATAAGAAAATAGAGGAGCGGAAAATTGTATACGAAATAACACAAAAAATAATAATATTTGTATTCCAATATTACACACAATATTCACATATATATAGTTGGAATCAGATCCAACTATCTCCAAACATAGAGATAGTTGTTGAGAGAATCTCTCAACAACCACCAATAGATTCAAACCAAATCCAAACCAATTCTATTGTAAGAATTATTCCAACACCCTCCCATAATGCTTACATTACAAATGCTATATCATAATAACAATAATCAAATTTCAACATAGATATTTGTCTTGATATGGTTTTCATCAACACTCCTATCCACTCTGAAATCTTCAGGTATACGCTCTTTCTTCTCCACAACTTTGATCTTCCCTTTCAACTCATTTAAGATAACATTGTTTCTGACCATCATTAGCAAATTTGTAGAATTGATGCTTGTCAACCTCCTGAAGGACAATATCGATACTGAATTATCCTATGGATACACTACCATCTGTGGAATTATCCTAAAAAGAAAATTTTGACAATTATATAGGATAGTGATCTAATTACTGGATATTTTCAACAGTCAATCATTCATACAACTAACCATCTTTAAACATACATACACTAATATATACATGGACAACCTGTCACTGTGTCCTTGAAGCCTAGAGCACAACAAGATCCACCAGTATATAACAAAATATGCATAACCAAACCAGTGAAGTGTTCTTATGGCACCGAAGTATGTCAAGAACCACTAATTTAGATTATGATACTATGTTCGTTGATTGGTTCTACAACATAAAATTTTACAAACAAAATACATACACATTAATTAATATAATTAATTAATTAATATAAATGCCCTTTTATCTTTTGACGCATTCATACTCCTTCAATTTAGTAAAAGGTGAATAGGGATATGGAATCCTTGACTCTATCCAGGTTGAAGAAGACCCTAAAATCAATGGCCATGTCACCCTTCTTCTGGTGAGAAGAAATTATTGTGTAAGACCAATAACAGATCACAATGATGCCATTATTTATTGCAACAGTGAGAGTGATCCCTTTCCATTGTGGTCCAAATATGCCATGCAGAAATAGGCATTGGAAGGCCATTGAAGATAACCTCTTTGATCTGTCGATCCCTCAAAACATTCAAATTCAATCCTTCATGCAGATCTATGTTGCATGCACAGGTCATGGTCAATTGAAGGCATTGGATTATTGATTAGCATGCATAGGTCACAGTCATTTCAAGGCACTAGATTATTGATCAGCTCATGGAAGAATCCTTGTATACAATRCTCTCATCAATAGTGATGGTTATGGTTCTTCATCAACAAATCCCCACACAGTCACATGAAAAAAAAAATCACGCCAACAAAAGAAAAATAAAACACACTTACACTCATATATGTACATAGGAATAATCCTCATATCTCTTCCATCTTTCTGAGCCCTCCTATGAGRGATTCAGGCTCAGATGAACTCTGATACCATATAAKAAAATAGAGGAGCGGACATTGTATATGAAATAACACACAAAACAATAATATTCCTATTCCAATATTACACACAATATTACACATATATATAGTTGGAATTAGATCCAACTATATCCAAACATAGAGATAGTTGTTGAGAGAATATCTCAACAACCTCCAACAAATATCCAACAACTTCAAACCAAATCCAAACCAATTCTATTGTAAGCATTATTCCAACATTCATATGATTTTAATTTCAAAAAAATACATATATTGAGTCAAATTTCTGATTATGAGTGTAAGATTTAGTTCTGATCTGATCATTGATTTAAATTTTGTTTATACTTTTGTAACACTTAGTCTATACTTTTGTAACGCTTAATCTTATTTAAATTATATCATGTTAATCATTTATTTTTATGTTTATATGGACTAGTTTAGTACCATGTTTTTAACGAACAAGTTGAATCATTAGATTTTTTGGGATTTTTTGGATAATTATCATCATAATTTGGTGATGTAATTGTTGGTGAAATTATAATTTTTCATTGTTCAAATTGAAGTGTTGAATGCATAGATAGATCATGACCCTAAAAAAATTGTTATCCATTTGTACAATCTCAAAAACTATTAACACAAAGGAAAGCATCATCTCATCGATGCCCGGTTAAGTGGTGATGATCATGGTTTACTGACCGATCATCTAATGGATATTAACCATGAAGGAACTCTCGATAGTCTCAATAATGCAAAGGAGAAAGCTCTGGTGGATTTAAATATCGATGCTCTATGAATGCTATAACTAGACCGAACTGGTGCAAGGTGAGGAGATCACCCCATGGAAAAATTTTCCGGTCCTAGTTGGTCGGTTGAAAATTTGATGATTTCACAGGAACTTTTAAACAAGGGTGCATTAGTTTATTCTATTGTTGTTGGTATAGTAGGTGGGTGTGAGTGCAGACATTCCATAGTGTGGTCTCTACAGAAAAGAGATCGAGCGCTACACCTAGCATCTCTAATTTGGGCAAGAGCTTCTGGCTTCAGATATCTCTGGGTGTTGTCGGTTGTTTCTTAGCCCCATTGCTTTGGCAAAGAGAATTTTATTTTGATCGGATGTACATTTTGAGAATCACTATAACAAGTGGATTTGTTTTTTACTCATCACTGGATATTTAGATATTTTCATTAAAAATCGGGAATCGATAGAAAACTTGAGGAAGCACTCTATTAGGCATAGACAAAGGGCTCGAGTTAGTCTTAGGTGTCATATCATTTTTTTTAAATGGCTTCCTCCAATAATTTAGGACTAACCTTGTTGGAAAGAACTATGAGTTCTTGTCCTTGAGGATGAAATCATTCCTCCAAGCTCAAGAAAGTTAGGAATCAATGGAAAATGGCTTCACATAGCCACCCACAGCAGACCTGGCTTCCATGACAAATGCATAGATAAATACTCTTATAGAACAGAGAAAGAAAGAAAACAAAGAAAAGTATTGGATTCAAAATTCTATAGATGACTCTATTTTTTCAAATATCACTGGTGCTTTCACTGCAAGACAAGCTTGGGATATTCTCAAATCACCTTAATAGGGTAATGATAAGGTGAAGACAGTAATCTTTAGACATTAAGAACTCAATTTGAAACCTTGAAGACAATTAAGACAAAGAATGTTGACCATTTCATGACCAGACTCATGAGAATTGTAAATCATATCAGGATTACTGGTGAATAGATTGAAGATCAGAGGATTGTTGAAAACATTCTCATAAGTTTTCCAAAGAAATTTGAAATAGTTGTAACGTTCATTCTACAATCCAAAGATTTATCTAGTTTCTTAGTAGAATAAATGATGGGATCCTTTTTTTCACATGAAACTAGAGTCAACTTGGAAGAAGGGTCTTTAGGACATGATTTCAAGACTCAAACGTATTTTGGCAGAGACAAAGGAAAATGAAAGAGAGGTAGAAGTCACAACAATCTAAAAACTCAAGAATAGTTAGGACAATCAAAACAGTCTAAAAAATCACAGAATCAAAGAGGAAGAGGAATAAAATGGACAGACAAATCCAAAATTCAGTGCTACTATTGCAAAAAGTATGGTCACTATGAGAGTGAATGCAATAAGGAGCAGTCATATCAAAAAAATGGCAGAGGAAATGTCTCCAACAATGAAGGAGAAACTTTTGAAGCAATGTTCCTTTCTTTCCATACCTCTGAAGAAGGTCACTCCAAGGACCTTTGGTTGTTGGACAATGACTGCAACAATCAGATGATAGGTAACAAAGAATTGATTTCTAGCATTGATACTTCTATCAAATCTGAAATTACTCTAGGATATGATTCTCAAGTCAAAGCTCAAGGGAAAGGTATTGTGTTTTTTTTAACCAAACAAAATCAAAAGAAAGACATACATGATGTCTATTATGTTCCAAACCTTAAAGACAATCTCATAAGTGTAGGAAAATTGATGGAGCATGTCTATGATGTCCTTTTCAAAGGCTCAACATGCTTAATTCTGGATAAACCACCCAGCAAGAAACTCACTGGAAAAATACAAATGACCAAGAATATGATGTTTCCATTAATTTTAAAAAGTGTCAATTTGTCCCAGTTGTTAGTCTCTAGACATACTACCACCTTTTATCCTTGGTTTTCAGCCTATTCCATAAAAACCTGTAGTGATCCTATTTGTTTTTTGTTGGTTGCACCTTTTTATACTTTATATCTCTCTTGTTGGTTTGATTTGCTTTGCTTTAAATTAGTTTTCATTTGCTTCTTTTAGGACAGTTTGAGATTTCACATGGAAAAGGATATGTCACATCATAATTATTATTTCCTATTGGAAAATCAAGGTATGAGATACAAAACAGAGTCACTACCAGAATATTGTTATTCTGTTAACACATGAGAAGTCATTTTTCAAACGTGCTTCAAACCCGATGATCGTGACAAGAAATTATTATATCATGCAAAGATTGTGAAAACGGTTATGATTCTCGAGTGTGTAATGTTTTAAATGATTACTAGATCCTATGCACAATTTTAACAACTCAGATCAGATTATGCTGGTACTTCATGTATCCAGTTGACAAACCATGACTCGAAACATGCAAAGTTATTATTCCAAAATTTGAGAATAATTTTGTATAAAGGAAAATTTATCTTATTGTATTTTGCAGCTAAAATTCATTTTGATCAGTTGTTTTGTGCAGGTATTCTCAGAAGCTCGAATTGAAACCCTAGTATTCATAGGTGTACAAAGTTGCATCTAACAACATGTCGACTAAGAGATGACGACTTCTTCAAATCAAACAAGATGGGGTTGAATTATTAGAAGCATGTCCAGAAATTATGGAGAAGTTCATAGATAGGGGATGGTTTAAATTCTATTGCAAATTATAGGGACATCATGAAAAAAATTCAAAGTTATTTTCCTAGAATTTTGATGGCTTTCAAACTCAAGTGGGAAAAGTGTTGATTCATGTTATAGAGCACTCAATTGCAACAACTTGTCATTTGACTATAAAGGGTGAAAGGTGGTGGAGGAAAAGTAGACTTCCTATAGGTCTGGGCAACCAGTTTTTAATGGAAGAACATCACAATCCAGAATGGAGTCATGGTATTCCAAATAAGTGGTTGAAGAATGAATGGCAGAATGTCCTAGTTGTTCTCCAAAGGTATATAACTCGTGAAGGTAGGTACTCTTACGTTCACCATTACCACATGAGATTATTAATGCATTTAAATGGAGATGGAGAAATTAACTTTCCCTTTTATTTGTTGAAGAGCTTGACCAAAATGGCAAAGAAGGTACAGGATAATCCAAAGAACTAATGATAAAATCCTTTTTCATCAAGGTCTGATTGAAATTTTGGTCATGTATGCATTAAGTGAACTTCAAGTGACTTGGAAACAATTATTGTTTTCATTATGGTTCGAGGAACATGTTCTAAAAACCCTAGAAATAACTACTAACAACAAAACTAAGGTTTCAAAGGAAGTGGGAAATACATCAAGGCGTCCAGCAAAGGAACAAGAAGAGGCTTTTCATGTAGCAAGGAAAATTAGATCAAGCAAGAGAAAACTTGTGTTACAGTAGGAAAAAGAGATCAAATAGGAATCTGAATCCTCTATTTCAAAATAGGGTTTTAAAAGTTGTGAAAGGTTTTACACTAGGAGAATGATGAGATAGAGGACGGAAGAACTTCAAAAGGAAAAATATCAACCTAGAACAGAGGCTTATGATATATCAGTCAAGGAACTTCCAATGGAAAGACAGAAGAAAGGTAAACAACCTGCTAGCTTCTCTAATAGACCTAAAACATAGCCCACCAATAAAATCAGATTTAAGTCTAAATATTTATTCAAGCCTTCTCTAAAGGAAAATAATATGATTATCTTGGAGGCTGATAGTCCATAATAGAATCTTGAGAAGAGAAAGTTGCTTAGTAGATCTATAAAGAGAAAACAAACCAGAACAACCAAGAAGGGAAAAAACAACAATCATGGCCTAAGATTGAATCTTCTCAATCTGATGATGAAAAAAAACAAGATCCCACCTACAGTACATAGATACACATATAGATTTCTATTTTGGTCTCAATCGGATTAAAGATGGATAGAATTTCATGGTTAAATATATATGAAAATTATCAGTTCTCATCATTATTCTAGGAAGAGAAATTTTGGCTCCATTTTCGAGCAAACCGTAACGAATCTTCCAAAACCATTAAGAACCCACTTTCATAATGGGTTCATTTACCTTGATTGCTGGTGGTTTTCAATATTTATCAATGGTTTGGGAGAAATATTTGTCTAATCAGAAAAAGATTTTCCAGAATATTATTTTCACACGGCCAGTCATCACCATCGCATATTAATTTTCAAAAATCAAGCATTGGAGAATGAATAGTCAAAGTCAATCTACAACAACATGTCCAAGCTTGATATAACATAAAGTGGAAGGTTTAAGTCTCCAACACATCTACTTTGTATTAGTTTCTACAGATCCTATTTGGCACGACAAGGATATCTCTAGAGTTATTTTTTGGTCCTAGGTTCAAGGACTTTTTCCTAAGATCTAGATTTTTGTTGAAAAACAATGAATGAAACAGAATGTAATCACTATTTGTTAGCCAGATATTAGGTCTCAATCAAAACTGTAACTAAAATTTAGGATCTGATGTAAACCAACTCTATGTATAAAAAGGGACTTAGACGACATAATTAAGGGTTGGAGTTTGGTGGTGCTTAATGTACATTTGAACTGGATTGTATGCCTAGAATTCACTACATTTTGCACTCAATGGAAAATACATTATGATGTTTAGACTTTCTTATTCTTGCATTATTTCTTCTTTCTTACTTAAATGCATCTGAATAATTTTTGCAAAGCATGTGATTTATCGTGTTCATGTTGAATTCAGTCAAAAATTTTGTTTTTTACTCACATGTTACAGTATTTGTATTTAAGTGATTCCATATTGTTTCTTAATGATATTTGGGATCAAGAGTCTTCTATGTAAGTGAACAAATTGTGAACTTGCAAGTTTCTATTTCTTCTATTTTTGTCCCTTTATATAGTTTATTAGAGTGAATTCCATTGCCTAAGTGGATGCTGTGTTAACCTAATTTTGTAACAAAAATGTTATTCTATCCAATTTAATCCACTACTTAACCCATAAACCAACCTTTAAACCCAAAAAACCTACAAATATAAACCATTGCAATAACTGAGCTGCGTTAGATTTCCCCTTAGAAGTCAGGGACAACTTTAGGGACTAACATCTTTTGGCGCGGTTGACAGGGATGAAGGAATAAAAACATTTTCCTTAGGAGAATGACAATTTTTAGATCTTCTTCTTGATGGTTAATAGGAAGTGGAGATCAATTTGGCTGTAGATCATTCACATGACAACTCCATGAAGGAAGAATCCATTGGCGACTCCATTGATTCAGGATGACAAAGGAAATCGAGGAAATTTTATCTCGGAGATTTGCTCCATTTTAATTCTCATTTGTTCTTGGTTATCCAAATCTAGTACCTCCAGTAGATGAATGGCAAGGTTGGATCCCAAGTTTAAAGAACATATAAATGATAATCATGCTGAACATTTCCTTGAGTTTCATGTACTGATGCATCATTTGGATATTTTTCTTGAGGATGCACTCATGAATATGTTCATGTACTCACTCGAAGGATATGCTTGAGAATGGTACCGATCTCTTCCTCACTCTGGTATATCTTCCTTGAATCAATTTCATACAATATTTCATGATCACTGTAGAAGATATTTTCCAGCTAAATGTCTTTTTGAGCACTATTGTGAAGAGTTTTCATCATATATTCATAATTTTGTAACTGATGAAAAGGAATTAAATCTTAATGAAGTAGAGGATGACTCGTTGTCTGTTGGATCCTTTTCTAGTCCTGTTATACAGTTGGAAAATTTTCAGCATTGTATTAATATTGAAGTTGATGTTATTCATAATCTATATACATTTGACATCACATTAGATGTTCCTAATACTCATGACTATGATGAATTTGCTACTCAAACATTTATTAGAGGTCTCCCTATTTTTTATCAGTATGAGGAGGATTTAGAGATGCATTTTTCTGCATCAACACAGAGGGAATTCTATAGCAGCAAGCATGTTTATGACAATTATGCATCTGATTAAGGCAGTGAGGGAAATGAAGAGGCAGTTCAGTAGAAACAAGATTGAATTCAACATGGCGATCCTTCTCTTGAAATTGGTGAAAGTATATTGTTTCTTTCCAAACCTCTTGCCTTGGAATCTACAAAGTAATTTTCTTCTCAAGATAATTTTACTGCTAGTACTCATGGATTGTTTCAAGGACGATATTTGTAGGAAAATCTGGTTAAAAAAGTAAAAATTATAGAGGTGCATCTTGGTCTTTTAAGTCAACTGGAAATTTTCCATGTTTTTCATGATCTCGTGGTTGCTTGGATGGTGAATGTTTTTTCAGGGGTCCCAAACATCGTATCTTTTGGTATGCCACTTAATTGGAATAGTAAGTTTGAATTGTCCATAATATTTATGGTGTATCTATCATGTTTGTTTCTATGTTTTATCAATCAGCTACATGCAAGAAGTTTAATCAAATTCTTTCATGGTTTCATTGGAAGTTTGATGTGACTTGATAAGGAGTTGATTAGTTAGTTGTGTAGGAGTTGTACATAAATAAGATCTCTTTTTTAGCATGTTGGCTTCAATTTGAAGATCAAATTTCAATGTGACAGTAGTGTCAAGTTTTCAGTTTGACATAGTGTGCAGAAACAAGACTCCATAACCCAATGGAAGCATTGGTAAATACCTTTTTAGTTTTCAGTTTATTTATTTCAATATGCAGAGGGTCTATGTTCAGTGGAACAATTTTGGTTTGCAAAAGTAGTTACATAGAAGATTTACATATTTGCAGGGATTAAATGTATTGGCACTTGGTCTGTAGTTCTTAATCTATCACAAGGAGAACATTATCCCCAGAAGGAGCCAATGTTAGTCCCTAGACATACTACAACCTTTTATCCTTGATTTTATAGCCTATTCCATAAAAACATGTACTGAGCCTATTTGTTTTTGGTTGGTTGCACCTTTTTATACTTTATATCTCTCTTGTTGGTGTGATTTGCTTTGCTTTAAATTAGTTTTTGTTTTCTTCTTTTAGGATAGTTTGAGATTTCACATGGAAAAGGATATGTCACATCACAATTATTATTTCCTATTGGAAAATGAAGGCATTTATCTAGGTACATTTATCTAGGTATGATATAAAAAACAAATTCTCTACCAGAGTAGCGCTATTCTTGTAGCACATGAGAAGTCATTTTTCAAATGTGCTTCAAACCTAATAAACGTGACAAGAAATCCTGATATCATGCGAAGATCGTGCAAATGGTTATGGTTCTCATGTATGTCATTTTTTAAATGATTACTAGATCCTATGCACAATTTTAACAACTCAAATCAGATTATGTTGGTACCTCATGTATCTAGTTGAGAGGCCACAACTCGAAATATGCAAAGTTATGATTCCAAATTTTGAGAAGAATTTTGAATAAAGGAAAATGTAGCTTGTCAGGCTGCTAAATTAAAGATTTTAAATGACCTGAAACACTAAATTGTCAAACCAGGGTTGGTAAACTTTGAGCTGCTACACTGTATGTGCGGGTAAGGTTCTAATCCCTATCTGAATGCTATCTTTAGAAGAAAACACAAACTCATTCTGAGAACTTGAATCCTAATGACTATCCTGAAACTTAGCATTTCCTATCTAAGTCATCAACAGAAAACAACCCTATGATTAAATGCTGGTGCTTCTATTTCTATTCGAAAGTGTGATTTCACAAGATTATTCCACCACTACTTTTAATCATCTATCATCACCATTTCTATTTAAGCCACGACAGAAAGAGTATTTCCTAAAATGCATTTAATCTGAAAATTAAAAATGAATCTAAATCTGTCTACAGAAAAATAGAGAAACACCCTACTTACCCTACTGGTACCGGAAGCTTCCTCTAATTTAACTGCAATCTAACTATCCTAACTAAGCAGGGTAACTAACTATCTGACAAAGCAAAGTTCATTCCAATTCTAAGTTATGTTCGAATTGAAAACTAGAAACTAATCAAACCTAGTTCATGTTCTAAACCCTACAGGCATCAGTCATGCGTTCAATACTCATCAACGTAAAAGATATTAGTATGCGGGAAACGATTCTGTTGAAGAACAATTAAACACGACTCTGAACCAGTTAATCTTTAAACTTTAAGCTATCCTATATGCAAATTCCAAAACACTGAAATGAACTAAATCTATGACAGAGTAACACAGCGACTTGAACCTGTTTGGCGGGCCCAACCAAAAGGTACAAACGCTGTAAGGGGGAACCAGAACTAACTATATCATCTACGCAACTACTGTGTATACTTCACGTTCCATTTACTCAAAGAAACAGCTCAAATCGTATGACAGTGAAATAACATAACGCAATATCAGTTTGTATTCAGAAATGTGTTTCATAACATAACATAATCCAACTGTCTCTTAGGAGTGATCCCTTGGTTATATATAGATCCTTCCTCATAACAGTCTAAAGCAAAAATACATAAAAACAAACAGATCCCCGATCCAAAAATAGCTTGGAATCAAGTTTTAAAAACGGTCTTCACATCTTCGTGACATGTAGTGTCACGAAGTGTGAATCATGAAATATTAATGACTCAGTTCTATCATCGTGCCTTCAATCATCATATGAGAGATGACTCCATCTATCATGTGAATCTCTCTGTCTCCCATTTTGACCATAACACGCAGATCTTGAGTGGCTTCATTGGTATCTCCATGGGGTACGAGCTGGTACCTGGTACTGGAAAATCCTGTTCCAAAAATAGAAGTGGTGCCTAACCCAAGCGACATTAGTTTCAATATGAATTTAAAGCATCAAAATGCATAAAAATAGCTTGAAACGTAAAGATACCTTAAGTAGCCCCATTGAGTGGTAGGGAGATGTCAATTATGTCAAAACAAGGCCAGAAGGGGTGGTAGTGGGTATAGAAATGGAGGTCTTTGGAATAGAATATAGGCAAAAACATGATCAAAACTGGATACCAACATGCCCCCACACTGAAGTCTTTGCCTGTCCTCAGGCAACAAAAAGTCAAAAACTGGTAGCAATCAGAGGGTTGCAGCGGCTGCAACTAGCATTTGTAGCTTCTCCTGTTTCTTCAGATTTCTGATTTCTTTCTTGAGGACTTAGTTGATTATAATATGCTTTCTGGAAGTCTTATAAAGTTGCCTGTTCCTTTTGAAAATACCCTTATTCCTCTGTTTTAACCTTTCAATTTTGGACAAGAGGTGAGTTACCCTGAGTTTGATGAGTTCATTCTCAGTTTTAATATGTCTATCCAATACAGTGTACTCATGTAACTTCTCTTTCAATATGTTATTCTTTCTTTCTAGTTTTGCCACCATTGGTTTCAAGGATCGACTGGAGGAAATCTCACAGTGGGTTTCAAATGTTTGATCTTGTCCTGGCTGTGCTTGAGGGCTAGATGCATGAGTAAACTCGTCTGGACTTTGAGCAGGGGTGTGAACTCTGTTGGATCATGTTGTCATTGATGCCAATGGTTTGATTGATTGATGTCATTGATTGATGTCAAGTGATTGATTGATGACAAAGGATTGATTGATCGATGATTGATGTAATATAATATGTATTGTCTTTGATGAGAATGCATAGATGAAGATGGATCAATGAGTTGTCATTGATACATGATGAAGATGGATCGATGTGGTTCCAATGGTATATGATGCATTGTTGGAAAAATGTATAGATGACTCATTATTGTCTTATCATGATTGATAAGGTGTACAAATGGATTAACTCCAAAGTGGTCCCCTTATGGTGAAAGCCATCACGGGAAGACGCTTTACGGATTGAGTTATCCTAGAATAATGGTTGGAGGACCCATGCTTGTATGAGGAATAATGAGATGAAGATCAAGGAAATTGTTGGCGAAACTATCCTAGATGGATAGTTCTTGTCATGCCATTTCTGGTGGTATGTGGAACGTCACATAATTCCTCACGGTTAGAGAGTTATGTCCATGAGAAGTTGGAGACCACAGGTTTGGGTAATGGACCCAATATTGTTTGATGGGTAATGGTATGAGTTATGATATATTTTCAGATAATACTATTATATATGGATAATACATTTCATTCCATTTCTAGTGGTATGTAGAACGTCACATAACTCTTCACGGTTTGAGAGTTATGGCCTTACGAAGTTGGAGGACCCAACCCTAAAATAAGGAAAGTGGGGCCAAGTGACCTAGAATATGTTTTTAAGGAAGCTACTTGGAGAGTATAAATAAGAGGCAAGGCTCTCTCATTTGAATCACACTTGAGCATATTGAATATCTATATGTGTCTGAGGTTTAAAATGATATATTAGCCGAAATTCTGAGGAAAGTGAAGAAAAGAAGGCCGAAATGCAAGGAAGGATAAATTCTTTTGAAGGTGCTTTCTAATTTTCAGATCATTTCATCAAATATTTTGTGCGGGGCAGTCTCTACAAGGACGTTCTCTAGAATAAGACAGAATTCAGCAAGGTATGCCATTTTTGCTATAACTCCTTTTCTGAGAGGTTCCAATTAGTGCCACTTGGAGAAATTGCATAAAACACACTGAAGAACATTGTGTATCAGTTTCAAATCTTTATACATTACAGGTTCAAAGTTATGATTACTTCAAGTCAGGGTTGTTGACTAATCCAAAACTAGGCATGTGAGACTAAAAACAAGTTTGATGAAAATGCTAGTCTTTTGTTAAGGAAGGTTTGCATGAATGTGATGATATACACCAAGTCTATTAAAGAGGTACAAATCAGATTTGGATGATGAAATTGATGAGGGCTTTTGGTTGAGGTACATGTTGAGTACATGGTTGAGATAGTAGTTGATGAGTTGGCACATACATGAAGTGTATAGTTGATGATGTTGGTACATATTTATGCATCATAGTTGATGAGTAGTCGACACATGATTGGTACATACTTGGTACATGGTTGGATGCACTTGTTTATGGTACAGGTTGCTTACAGGTTGGTGCATGGTTGATGCACTTGTTTATGGTACAGGTTGATTACAGGTTGGTGCATGGTTGATGCACTTGTTTATGGAT
>JASDQU010203977.1:2103-12643 GCA_032191745.1 Picea mariana
TCAAATTGGACGGCTCAGAGAGACTTCGGAACTTCGTCCTTCGAGAATTTGGTACTTTTGACATTTGTTGGTGATGAACCTTCCGAAGTAAATCTCTTGGAGTGATGTAGCTTGCTTACGTCACTTGTTGACATGGCATGAGCCAATTTACTCTTGACACTTCTCATCATTTGATCATGCCATGTTTACTTGCTGACGTGGTCTTCCACATGTCCTTGCTGACATGGTCTTCCACATGTCCTTGTTGACGTAGTCTTCCATATGTCCTTGTTGACGTGGTCTTCCACATGTCCTTGCTAACATGGTCTACTGACGTGATCTGTTGATGTGGTCTTCTGACGTGATCTATTGACCAACAACACTATTCCAATGGTCCTTGTATTTCCTCCAAATCCAATGGTCCTTATTTATTTCGGATTTTCGAGCTTCGGGTTTTTCCAATCTCAAACTTTCCAGAGCGTAACCTCCTCGTATCTTTATATCCTAAGTGAATCATGTTCATTGATCAGAATCTTAGATCGGCGGTTCAATCTTTCTCTGATGTATCTCTTCTAGCGTATCATGTCATTCCACTTGGAATGATCCAACGACTGACGAAAATTAGCATTTCGGGAATTTCAAATCTCAAGATCTCCAGAGTGTAACCTCCTCGCATATTTAGATCTATTTTGAATGTTGTTCGTCTATCATGAACTTAGATCGATGGATCAATCTTTCTGCGATGCGGCTTTGCTGTCTTATCCTATCCTTCCACTCGAAAGTGATCCGATGGCTAACGGGAATTCGCATAATGTAATTCTCAATACTTTTGCCCCGCTTATCCTATCCTTCCACTCAAGAATGATCCAACGAACGTGAGGACACTCGAAGTAAATCAATGGTCAATGATGATTGTGGAACCACAACTTGCAAGTGATTTAACTCGACACCCAAACTCCACAATAGTTGTGTGTTGTTGGTGAGTCAACCACAATTGTCAATATTCGAAGCTATAATATTTGATGACCCTGACTAATTGCGGGATTGGAACAAGTGCGATGTTTAATTCTCCTATCAATCTTTGCAATTCATCCCTGCCATAGATTTGGTGATTGTGCATTCGACGGTCACGATTTAATCTGACTTAAACTTATTATTTGTTGGATCAACCGCAGTCATAGATCTTATAGTCTATGAGATCTGATGATCGAGACAGATTGTGGGATTGTCATTAGCAAGTAGTTTAATTCAGCTTTCGCTCCCCATAATTCATCCCTTCCGTAGATCTGGCTTGTAGATCTGATAGTCTTGAATTTATCTGAGTTTTGTCACGCGATCTCTTTTGAGCTTTGATTCCTTCTGCACACTCTACCTATAATCATGACATCGTCACTATTGTTTTTTCCTATAAACATGCCATCATCATTGTTGTTCTTGCCATCAATGAAAAACACACTCTGCTTGTAAACATGCCAACCTGTATAACTTTGGGACGCAGTTAAAACAAGAGGGGGTGTGTGTAACATCTTGTTCTTGTCGGAACATGTTATTGACTTATTCTTTGAGGACACTTGCATGTAAGTGATTCGGTTATAGTACATGGTTATTTGTTTCACTTATTGATTCTTATGATGATGTTGATGGATTATGATTTTATGTTATTTTTTATATGTTATATGTGTATTCATAGATGTTATTTACGAGTTTCCATGAGTGTGTAAGAAAATTGATAGAATGTGGATGTCGATGGCATCAATGGACCTCCTTGGACTCCAGATTGAGTCAAGGAGTGGATTGTATTGGTTTGAGTAGTTCATTTATGCATATGTGACATATGATCAATTATATTATGATGTTCTATAGGATCATTGACAGTGTTTTGTAATTAACGCAGGCTGACGAATTCTTTCTAATTTGAATCACATAAGAAGTAAAGGGGCCATGCACATAGACCAGATACTGAGGGTGAGGTGTGGCAGAGTCCCTATCATAGCCTACTAGAACTCTCGTCATGGCTCGAATTGTAGGTTAATGATTACCTGGTTCGAGAGGTCCATTATGTCGTGAGGGAAGACTGAGACAACCACTCATGAATATTTCTAAGGGGCACGTAATAAGGTAGGGTCCTTATTTCTTATAATCCCTTAGTCTATCACAAGGTTGCCCAAATGCAGTGATGACTCCAAGGGTTGGAAAACTACCAGAACCAGTCAAAAGGGGAGTGACACCCTTGGATGCACGGGAGTGCGTCTTGAAGGGAATGTCGCATGATTTAAAAATAAATTTGAGTCAATGAATCTAGGTGGCCTAGAAAAACCTTGAGCAAATAATTAAACCTTGTAAAATATTGAGCATTGCAAGATTTAATTAATTAATTAAGGATTGAAATGATTACTTATAAATCTCCAATTGAAAGTCTAAGCCTATTCAAAAAAATTAAGCCTAAGTCTAAGTTATTAAGAAGACTAAAACTAAATTATAAATTAAATAATGAGGGGATGATGTAAATCAATTTAATAAATTAAGTAAAATAAAATAAACCTAAAGATTGATTTAATACATATATATGAAAGAAATCACCAAATTGGAATTTAAGGTAAGAATGGAATAAAGTTGAAATGATGTGTACACATAGAAAGGAATCTAGAGTCTATTTAACACTAGTATAACTAAAGAAGAATCCAATTTTAACTCAACTTAGATTTAGTAAGGCATCATTAATTAATTGAAAATATGGGGAATAAAGAGACAACTAGGAGTGATTTAAGGAGCACTTTTAGGAAGGGTGAGGGAAATTAAATTTAAATTAAATAAAATGTGGAATTTCTTGTGAAACTTAGGGAGAGGATGACCAGTGTAAGGGGGAAAATAATTCTAAATTATTTAATTAAAAAGCGAATTAATTGTGCAAGTGGGGATGTGTCATGGAGAAATTCTATAAAACATATGGCCTAGATGAGAAATTCATCACACTGGTTATGGGTAAAGTTATTTTGCAGAATGTTTGACTGGTTTTACTTGTGAGAGTTGGGATACCTAGCTTGAGAGAGAGTGGTGGCTATACCTTGCGAGGAAAAATGGGAGCTAGAGGAATTTTTGTTTGTATGTGCATGGATCCTATGCATCTCAAGGGGATAAGGGGGAAGAAGAGTACCCCTAGCGTTGGCTGGGAGGTACCAGTGAAGTGATTGGATTAGCAGGTGAAGGTATATGGACATTGCTCAAGTTTTTTCAAATGAGAATTGCTCAGGTTCTCGAATTAGAGAGAATCTTCACATATCAACATCTGTATTTCAATTACGGTATTTTTCACTATTTTGGTTATTAAATAAATTATGGAACTATTGAATTGATATACTAAATGTACTTTTGGATTGATGGATTTAATCCAATACCATTATGTAAGTTATATATATTATTTTAAACATGTGCGTGGAACAATTGAAGAATCGATACCTCCTTACAATATGTTACATGTTTTGTTTTTCACAGACCCAATGGTTAATTAAGATCTATATTCTAGTAAAATAATGGATATATTTATTAGATTTGTATTGTTATCATTTTATTACCCTTGTAAGTTACAAATTGTATGTTCTGATAACAATGACAAAACTACGAAATTAGTATAGCTCCCTGAATATATGTGTTTAAAATTCATACTTTATAATTGGCAAATACAAGGTGTCGATTCATATAATCCATGTTGGTTATGTATGGCGTATGGTAAGTTGGATCGAAAGTCGATATATTTTGGTTATATATAAAAATATTTCAGGACTACTATGTTGAAACAAAGATTTCAGAGGTATTAATCCATTTTTTTTATCTATTGAGTGAAAGTCATGGCACATTTTTCTCTCAAACCCGAGAATTGGTTGCCCATGATGTCCTCAGGCTAGTGATGTGGATTCCAACTTCATCCTAAAATTGAATATATCTAAGACAAATAAATTTCGCTCAAACTGCACTTTTACTGTATTATTTCCTTGTAATCATTTGAAAGGAAATGTTTCCTTCAGGGAGAGTCTGTCAAATATAGATCCTCCTATGATGTATTTTAAAGACTTCCTTAGCTATCCATGCTTTCTTAAACAACTTCATCGCATCCCAGGATACCCTTATTGGTTCCAATTTTGAAATTTGGGATGTACATTTTTTCTCCCGCCTAGACCTCATGACGAAGCAACGCTTTTGCAAATATCTAAGTGATACTTTTGAGGAACATGGGATTCTCTTGGGTTCCCTTTTGAAAGTGAAGAAAATGCCACAACTAATCTAGGGTAATCCAGGGTAATTTGAGAATCACCCTTATCAGTCAATAAAATGAAATAAACTTCCTCACTGGATTTAATCCTACAATCACACTGCTTCCACTGTGGTTATTTTTACCTCTCGTTTCCTTCCAAGTTATATTTTTTCCTATGCTCACTTCTCCCTAAATCACTTGGTGAGTTTCGGTAATTTTTTCAATGGTTAGGTTTTGTTGGTGTTGGGTCTTGGACATTAAATTGAAGGAATATTCATTTTCTGTGAAGGAATTGTAGTGGTAGAGGTATTTCACCATGATTCGAGTTGTGATAGTGGTTAAAATGTAGGGGAAGCCATGTATTACAAAATTTCATGATCCATAAGTTAAGCTCTCATATGTCTGCTTCTTTTGATTATTATTTTTAATTTTGATAGGCCATGAATAACACTGAATCACAACTCTTTTCCGAGTAATATTTCATTGGGAGAAGAAATGCTTAAGCAATTGATTTTGGATGAACAAAAACCAAACAACTATATTTGGCATTTATTTTCTCTTTAACTAGGGTTAAGGTTTTCTTTTCTGACATCTTATCGACACCATCTGTCTATTTTCCCTAGCTTTCTCTCAACATTGTGTAAATTACTTTATTCGAAATATGATACACATGATAGTTGTAAATTCTGATCTAGTAACAAATCTGAAACGCATTATGATATATATCATTCAATTAGGTTTTTCTCCTTCTTTTAGATTTTGTAGGATTTTATGTTTTTTTGTACTGGTTTCTACTGTATACATTGTGTTTCATTATAAATACGTTAATGGTCGGTTATCTCACACATGTTCTCCTTTACTATATCATTTAAAATATTTCCTCTTTTAATATATCATTTTATGTTCTACCCTTATCTTATTGAATTTATCGTTAACATGTTGATGTTTCCCATTATGAACTAAATGACCCAAAATAGGCAAGGACACACCAAATATGTGAAATATAGAGGTAAATCACCATTCTAAAGTATAATAATGACAATTAGTGTACCATTTCTAGGCAAAGCTCCCAAGGATATCTCATGTTGGCTTTAAGATCATAAAATTTCCACAGTGCTTGTGTCTCCCTTGCCCTGTTATGATAATATCCTTCTAATCGGTTGGGGGATTTCTGATGGGCCTGTTAACAGTAAAACAAATCAATATGTGACAGACCTGATTCTATTTTTCATTTCTCTACAACTATTTACTGGTTGTTTTGTTAATCTTGAACAATCAAGTCATCGTGTACAACTTATTTTTTCATCTTGAACGACATTATTTTTCTAAAGAGGAACTTGGGAGTGACATGAACTTATCTATCCCCCAAGTATTCGAAATAAAATTGATGATTACTCATGCACCATTAATATAAA
Source organism: Picea mariana (assembly GCA_032191745.1). Lineage (NCBI taxonomy): Eukaryota > Viridiplantae > Streptophyta > Pinopsida > Pinales > Pinaceae > Picea > Picea mariana. Next base: position 7,747 of record JASDQU010203977.1, read on the forward strand.
GTGATGTATGATTGGTTATGTGATTATATTTCTTTTGTGCCATGAAATAAAAATGATGAATTACTATTGTTCCTTGAAATTAATGTGATGTATGATTGGTTATGTGATTAGATTTCCTTTGCACCATGAATTAAAATTGATGACTACTCTTACTCCTTGAAATTAATGTGATGTCTGATTTTTTATGATATTATATTTCTTTTGCACCATGAAAATAAAATTGATGATTATTCTTGTGCCATGAAATTAAAGTTGAAGTATGATTGATAATGTAATTAACTTACTCTTGTGCCTTGAAGAACAAGTTGATGTATGATTGATCAAGTATTTAGATTTATCTCGTGCCATGAAATAATGTTGATGTATGACTACTATTCTAATTTGGAGTGATGAGTTGTAATTGATTAAAGGGGGCATAGATACCTTCTTGTTCCTCAGAATAGTCGCCAGCCCTGAGGCCTTAAGTGATCAAAATCAATCGGATGAATCCTAGTCTTGAGCATTTATTATGTGTCCTGGAGGTCCTAACCTTGCAGGGTAGGTTGGGTAGGTAGTTCTTTATTACTCAGTGACGTAGTGAATCATTTATTGTAATTTCTTCAATGGATCATGTTGTGTTGAATTTTATTTCACCATATATTTATGCATTCATTATCCATTGTTGTTAATTATGTTAATGCATTGAATGTGTCATTATTAAATTATGATGATGTGTATATTTTGATGTTATTAATTATGTCATGATGATTTTAATTTTCTAATGCATGGGAAAATATTTTTTGTTTTACCTATCACACATCATATTTGTTGTCGTAATGAAGGGGGCATTACATATGGTGGGTTAAACCTTGTGACTATGATCATCATGCCTTCCACTGTATTAAACATTTGATTAATAACTTCTCGCTAGTTAAAAATTGAAATTTGTCCATGCAAGTAATCATGGTTAGAAGACGTAGTGGAGATAAGAAATGTGGTGCTAGGGGAAGAGGTGTGATTCCTCCATTAACATCCATGCCAGAGGGGTCTAACCCCCAAGGAGAATAAAAATTCATTGGAGAGGATCAACCTATTGTCGGGGATGTGGATCGTTGGTGAGGTCCTTTCAGAGGATTTCACAAGCCTTGATTAACTGGTTGGAAAGAGATGATGTTAGAGTGTATGTAACCAATGAGGGTACACAACGTGCTCTATTAGGGACCTAACACCTCACGTAGGTAGAATAATATATTTCCATGTAATAAAGGTATATATTAATAAGGCCTAGAAATAATGAAGAATAAGTCAAATGTAAGAAGACCCAATAGAATCTTCCGCTTCTAGAATAATCTTCCTCTAGATTGTTCTTTTGATAGACATATTTAGTATAAATTTGATTACAGGGTATGCAAAGTTTTCTCTTGGATATTATTGTAATAGAGATTTTCTTTGATGGAGGTTTCCCCCTAGAAGAGGCAAGTGAACATTGCTATCAGTAATCAAAGTCATCTTTTTGGTGTTATTTTGGTATTATTGTGGTGTTGTTCTGGTTATATCATTGTTTATCTGCCATTTCTAGGTAATTATTTCTATTCTATATCCTATTTTATATCTAGAATATTACAAGTGGTATTGGAGCATCCTCCTTGGAAAAACATTATGGTTTCATTTTTTTTTCTTCAGGGTAGAGACATATTCCAATGTCTTTAAGCTACAAAGATATGTCATTACATGCATAAACCCACACTAGGGCATTCATACACACAAGAAATACAAGTGGTACTTAAGCGCACATATGTTGGCCACCCTTGTAACCCTTGTTGGTACCCCTTCGAGTGGTAGCACATCAGACAACACCTGTATATTGATAAACATAGATCTCCTAAAGCCCTCAATAGATAAATCGATTGACCACCTGAATACTATAGTGCCACAAAGAAAAACATTTGGGAAGATACTCTCTAGTACTCGGTGTTGGTTTTTCCCTTTCCCTTATCCATTTACCATCACAGATTGACCCCGGTTCATAACCAAGAAGCTTCCCAACAAAATCCCTTAAGATTATTGGCCTCTCTGGTTACCCAGAAGGAAACACAGTACACAAAGTGCACTGTGCAGTCTCGCCCGAGATAGCTCTTATGGGTGGTTGCAATACTCAGGTGTTTGCAACCTGGGACTGAGTGAGATCTGTGATCATATGTCACAACCTTTATCTAATATATTTAACATCCTTTTATAACATTTATTTTACGTATTCATGTAAAATAATAGATCTACTTAATCACTTCACTCATTCAACATTCATCAATTAATTGAACACAAAGACAGATTCATTCAATCACATAACACAGGTGTCATCATGGTTCACCCCCTCCTTGGATACGTCCACAAAGATATGGCTCTCAATATCTTTTATTATGGAAGTTTCAAAACTACAATGTCGCGTGATTTACATTCTTGGTTCTCACTCTCCTCGACAGGCTCCTTGATCACTGTGAGGTTGACTAGATGGCAGCAGGATCTTCAACCTGTGATATAACCCTCAGGATCGAGTCACTCATTCCCTCCTTATCTCACCAAATTAATGATTTGTACATTTCTTACAGTACCCTTCCTCTCTCTCTCCCCTCTATCTCTCCCTATTAGCCTCTCTTTTCCATCCCTTCTTATTCTCTTCTCAGTACTACTTATTTATATTTTTGTCTAACCATCCATTAAAATGTATTACAAAAACCCTACCCCAAACAACATTGTTAGGTCTTCCATGAATGCATGTGTGCTTCTTTTCCTTCTAGCTGTTGCTTTCCTCTTGCATGTCTTTCTCCCCAAAATAGCCTTTCTTCCTGATTTGTCCTGCTTCCAACAGGCCCCCAACACTGACATGTGGCTCGTCCCAAGCCACCTATGCCTAGTGTGCTTCGTCAATCTCTCTTGCGATCGCTTGGAAATTCTCTGTGAGGTATGTTTCTTGCGTTTGGCTCTGTGTGATCTTTTACTTGAGTGTCTGGGTTTGTGTCATATTCATTTTGGCTTCCTCCACTTGTGCAATGACCTCTATTTCTTTCTCCTAGATCTGTTCCATTTGAGCATGGCACTCATTTTTCTATGTCTGTGCAACTATGAGTTCTTCCTACAGTTTCTTCATGTCTTGTTCTTCTTTGACATGCTATGTGATTGAAATTTCCTTCTAACTCTACTTGAGGTCCTGGATAGTTGTGCTTATCCTTTCTCCTTCTTGGTCCCACTGCTAGACCTACTGATCCTCTTCTAGCTTTTTCCAGAGTTGTGCTTCTTTCTCGAACAATTCGGTCGACACATGGACTTCTCACTCTATCTCCTTTATCTGGGTTGTTTCCTCCTGCTTCCTTTTCTCCTTCACCTCTGGTGGAGTGGTAGGTGTGAGTTGGTCCCTGAGGTGCTCGATATCCTATTGGTATTGATCAATTGTATGCACAATCTGATCAATCTTATGTGTCACCATGAGTTCGGCCATTTGTGTGTTCTTTGGTATCCTGTCATAGAATAAGACCAATTTCTACTCCAACCTATTCGCATGATCCTTCTCATCTATGGTCTCATGATTATCCTGCTCGAGTACCAATTCCATCTTATCTCGATTGTCCTTTTCTTCTTGCTGCAATTTCATTGCATCTTTGTGTGCGTAGGACTGTACCTCCTGTGTGATGTTGACTTGCAGTTTATACAAGGCCTTGCTTTGTATCTGTGTCAATACCAACTATATTTGAGCTAATTCCTTTAGGGGTTTCCACCCCATGATTTCATCCATGCGCAACATACTAGGTGTGACGTGAAATTTCAAGATAAACTGTGTTGTCGTCTGGTTCTTGTCCTTCTCGCTTGATCCAGCTTCACCTCCTATCTGTGATGTTGATGGGATCATTCCTACACTATTTTCGACTACCTATGCTTCACCGAGCTAGTTGAGGAGTTGTCGAATGTGGGATATCTCTTCCTCAATTTTTTCCCTTTGGTGCGCAACATTATCGAAATCCTCGACTATGTGATCCTGGATCATTTGGGCCACCGTGTCTGCATCATCCTCGGTTATCATGTATTATGGGGGTGTTTTGTGTTCCTTCATATTCTTGCATGCACCCCCCTTCTGGATGACTGGCCTCTTAGTCTGGCCTTGGTCCTGTGGAGTAGTACTTGATGTAGTTCTATGTGTTGTCTCATCCTATTTCTGTTGTACCTGTGGCACTTGTGTATTGTTCTTCTTCCCTGCCTGGGTGCTTGTCTTGGATGTCCCCCCTTTTTTCTATTGTCCCTTGTTTTGACCTGTCCTTGGTTTCTTGGGAACTTTTATCTCCTCGGTATGTGTTTGTTCCTATCTTAAATCCTCCTCTATCTCTGTGGGTATTTCTCGAATGAGGACTAAAATCCTTCAATCATCTTCCTAACACTTAATGATCATCTCTATGTCTACCTGCTTGATGCAACAGCATAGTTGTAGCCATTGATTGTTGGGATACTTCTGCGCCTGGATCCACATCGCATGTCTAGTGGATTTGAAGTTGGCTATGCCTTGATACTATGTGATTTCTTTTGGTGTTACCCTCCAAGTTTTGGAAATGTTGTTCTATATGTTGCTAAGATAACCTTCTAATATGGTTGCATTCTCTTTTCTGTTCTTGGGGTCCAAAGTAGACCCCATCGATAACTATCGTGCCCCATGGAAGGGATTGGGTCGAGTGGAAAAATATGAATACTTCAGCTCCTTCCATCTGATCAAGGCTATCAGGATGAGTAGCCATGAATAATGAAATTTTGCCCCCAGATCCTACGCATCCTTCCAGTCTTCTAGGAACAAATTCAACAAATAAGGGGCCTAGTTGAGTGTGGTTCCCTATGCACACTATGCTGCAACTATGACAACCCTGGTCAGGACTTCCTCCTT
>JASDQU010203980.1:33094-46020 GCA_032191745.1 Picea mariana
CACATCATAATTATACATTCTATTCTAATTTTAAATAAAGAATGATGACTACCAACTAGGTCTCTAATTTCAAATCCCTCTATTCTTTTAGATCTTTTATTTAAAATAGCAATTATAAGATATTAATTCATTAGCAATTACTATGTAATTATTTTTCCCATGTTATTACATTGTGGGAAGGGAGGTCGCTTCAATTAGATTTGTAATATTAAGGTAATGACAATTTTCATTTCCCTTATTTTATCTAAGCTATAATAATTATAATGGCATTCGTTCAAGCATTTAACTAAAACAGGTATTAACACTAGGACATGTCTAACATATTGATAACATATTGATAGGTGATATTATTATTTAAATTTTAATTTCTAAGAATATACCCATTTGACACCTAAGGTATATGTATTTCTTAACATTACTATGTAATAACGATATGGTTGGTTTAATAATTACGTTTATTTCCTATCAATTCTTAGAATATACCCATTTGACACCTAAGCTATATGTATTTCTTAACATTACTATGTAATAACGATATGGTGGGTATAATATGGATGTTTTATCATTTTAAAACAAAGGAATGATATCCATTCACCAGAAACCTTACATCCATGCTTACTCATAATACTCGCAAGAAGAAGATTATTCAAGTTTAACGCATGCACAAAGGTCTTCAAGGTCCTGTCCAAGTGGCGCTTGTTACTTCCACTGGTTGGAGGTTTAAGATAATTGAATTGACGGGTAACTATGAGTTACACGTTCACTAGTTCGGGGTTATTATTAGTTACGGCATTGGTTAATACAATGAGAGACATTCATACCATTGGGTCTGTAGCACGTGAAATATCAAGGGCACTTAACCCAATACCATGGGTTATCCATAATTAATTTATAACATTCCACTAACCAACCTCCTAACTACTTGTGGTCCCGATAATAGTGAGGGTTGACCACTTATTACAATGACAAATAACCAATGACTAACTACGAGGGGTTAGGGATGGATCCTAATATGCCCCCCCTTCAAAAGCAGTCGTGTCCTCAAGTCTGAAGATGCAGGAACTGTTGCAGGATGGTATCTGGTTCCCACGTTGCATCCTATGGAGATGTGTCCTTCCATTTGATCAACACTTATTTGATAGTGCGACCCCATAGGTGATGCTTTCACATGTTGAGGTCATATTTGGGCTGCAACCCAATGGAGCCTTCTTCATCTAGTTTAGGTAGGATGGTTTGAATCCGACAATTATGACCCACCACTTTCTTCAAATAGGAAACATGGAACACCAGATGTATTTTGGAGGCAGCTAGAAGTGCAAGTTTGTAGGAAATTGGACCAATGCCTTTGAGAATTTGATAGGGGCCATAAAATTTGGGTGTTAACTTGTGATGGCTTGATCTTTGAGAAATGTTTTCTTGTAAGGTTGGAGTCAGAGAAACACCCAATCCCTCTTTGAAAATTCTTTTGGAGCGTTGCTGGTCAACTTGTTGTTCCATATGAGTTTGGGCCAAGTGGAGGTTTTCTTTTAGATCCGCGAGAGTAATTTCCCTACCTTGCAACAACTTATCAATAGCTTGGACCTTTTATGTGTCTAGAAGATAGGAAGTTATTGTAGGGGGTTGTGGGCCATACATCGTTTCATATGGTGTCATTTATGTGGTTGTATGATAAGAAGTGTTCTACCACCATTCTTCTAGTGGTAACCATTGCACCCACTGATGTTGTTTGTCTGAAACAAAACAATGCAAATAAGTTTCAAAACACTTATTGACCACTTCTATTTGGCCATCTGTCTGTGGGTGCTATGTTTTGCTCATGTTCAATTGTGTGCCTTGTAATTTGAACAATTCATGTCAAAAGGTGTTGGTGAATGTCGGGTCATGGTCAGATACAATGGATGTGGACATGCTATGCAACTTGAAAATTTGATCAATGAAAACTTGTGCAACTAGAGCTGTCATAAAAGGGAGTGGTAAGGCACAAAAATGTGCATACTTGGAGAGGAGGTCGACCACTACCATTATGGTTGACTTGTTACCTGCTTTGGGAAGGCCCACTATAAAGTCCATGGAGATGTCAGTCCAAACATAAATTGGAATGGGTAACGATTGGAGAGCTCCGAGTGTCTTGACAGTTTCCCCTTTATGGCATTGACAAATATCACATTCGGTGACAAAGGTGAGGATATCCTTCTTCATACCTTCCCAAAAAAAAGAGCGGTGAGCATGAGCATATGTATTTTGGAAGCCCGACTGACCTACAAGAGAAGAAGAATGAAACTCATTTAAGATCCTTAGATTGAGTGTTGAATCCGGATACAAAACCAAGCGATCCTTATATTTGAGTACCTTGGCTTGCCAAGTATAGTCGGTGTGAGGACTAGTATCAGTTTGAAGCCGCTGAATTATCTGGGAGATAGTGGGATGGGAGAGCCATTCACACTGAACTTCATCAATCCAATGAGGGATTGGTAAGTATATAGAAAATATGGAACCTTCATCTTCATATTTTATGGACAACACATCTACCACAACATTATATTTTCCTTTCTTATAGATGATCTGATAATCATAGCCCAACATTTTGGTTAGCCAATTATTTTGTTCTGGGGATGACAATCTCTGCTTAAGGAAATACTTGAGACTACGGTGATCAGTTTGATCTGAAAAAGACACCCAAATAGATATGGTTGCCAAGTGTTCACAACATGGATAATGGACATCATTTCCTTTTCATATGTATATTTTCCCAAATTGCGACCACTCAAAGCTTGGCTAGTGAAAGAAAGAGGTTGACTGTCTTGGGTGAGAACTGCACCAATGCCAGTGCATGAGGTATCTGATTCGACAACAAAAGTTTTGTTAAATTCAGGGACTGCTAATACATGGGTAGTACACATTTCATGCTTCAAATCTAGGAAGTCCTGCTCTACTGCAGTGGTCCACTGGAATGCATTCTTCTTAAGAAGGTTCGTCAATGGACGAGAAGTTTTTCCATAATGGTGGAAAATTTTCCTGTAATATCTAGTGAGGCCAAGGAAAACTCAAAATATTTGCAAGGTCTTAGGACGTGGCCAATATTGCATAGCTTGAATCTTATTGGGGTCCATGCATACTCAATCATGACTGGCAATGTGTCCCAAGTATTCGACCTCACTTGCCCCAAAGGAACACTTGGAAATTTTGACAAACAATTGATGGTATCGTAACAATTGGAGTAATTTGTCCACATGTTGAAGATGGGAATCCCAAGTGTGGCTGTAAATAAGAATGTCATCAAAGAAAACAAGAACAAAATTTCAAAGGTATGGCTTCAAGAGTTTATTCATGAGACTTTGGAAGGTAGAGGGAGCATTGCAAAGCCCAAAAGGCATTACCAAGAACTCATAATGGCCTTCATGAGTTCTGAAAGAGTCTTCAGAATATCTGCTTCCTTCATCCGAATTTGGTGATAACCGGAGCAAAGATCTAATTGGGTGGAAAAACAAGCACCCTAGAGCTCATCCAACAAATCATCAATTAAAGGAATGAAAAAATTATCCTTAATGGTCAATTTATTAAGGGCGTGAAAATATGGACACATGCGCGAAGAACCTTCTTTCTTTAGGACCATTACAACCGAGGATGAGTATGGGCTCGTACTTGGGCGAATTACCCCGACTTCGAATAATTCCTGCACTATTTTTTTTGTTTCATTTTTTTGAGAAAAGGGGTACCTATAGGGGCGTACATTGGGGGTTGACTGTTAGGAAGGAGAGGGATGTTGTGATCATGCTCACCTCGAGATGGGGGTAATTTTGTGGGTGTCTCAAAAACCAGATGGTGCTTGTCCAGGACGATTTGCAGGTTGGGATGGATTTCTGAGGATGATGGCTCTTGTACCCGGATGGAATTAAATTGGTAAATAACTGCATGATGACCTTTCTTCAAGAGTTTCTCCGTTTTGTGAGAGATGATAATTTATGGGGACCTAGCATGCAAGCCACATAAAGTATAGGTGTGAGCCTCTTGAGTAAATTGTATATACAATTCCTCATAATCCATGGTAATCAGTCCCAGAGTGTGTAGCCATTCAACACCCAAAACAATATCACAACCACCCATGGAAATGGAAAACATGTGAGTCTTTAGGATATAATCACCCATTTGCAGTTTGACATTCTCATAGTGACCCCCACATTTCATTGTACCACCATTAGCTATGAGAATTTGAAAATTCAAAATTGGTCAAATAAAACAATTGGCATCCTCAACGACCCAACGATGAATAAAATTATGGGTGTTGCCACTATCAATTAACACTACTACCGACCGTTGTTTGATGTAGCATTTGATCTTTAATGTCTGTGGAGCATAAATACTAGCAAGGGCATGGAGAGATATGATAGGTTCTCCCAGTTCCACAGGAGGTGCAATGGTTTACGAGAGGGGCAGAGTGGGCTCAATATCCTCTGGCTCGGGGGCATCATCTGACATTCGGTCCTCTGACCCATAAATATGGAAGAACTCTTGTTCACGAAATTTATGTCTTGGCACATATTTTTCATCAAATTAATAACAAAGCCTTTGTTTCCTACGTTCTTCCATTTCTGTTGGAGAGACTTTTTGAACCTTCAAGGTTTGAGTGGGAGCAGTGGTAGCCCATGGACAAGGACGGTCGAGGAATGAAGGATGAAAGGGTTTGGACTGAAGACTGGTCTCAGCTTCTAATGCTAATTTTAAATCCTGCAACCAAGTAATAGGATGATGCATGGAAACATGAGCACATATTGCCTCCTTTAAGCCACTTATGAAAAATTCAAGACATAATTCATCAAATAAGCCCCTAGTTCTGATAAACAACTATTCAAATGCTACAATAAAATAAATGATCGACATTGTTTGTTTCAGCTTGGTGAGGCACCCCAAATAATGAGATTCCTGATCAAAACATGCACAAAAAACTTTGGTGAACATGTTCTAATTGGGATGGCCTGGATATCATTTCTTATGCCACTTCCACCATTACCAATGTTCTTTATCTAAGTACATAATGTCTACATGGAGTTTGGTCTCATCAACCTTAATATTATGGAGGGAGAAGTAGTGTTCCAGTTGGGAGACCACCCAGCTGGGTCAAATCCATCAAATTTATGCATCTCCACTTTTGGCAGCTTATTCCAAGAGTTTTGAGAACCCCAAGGAGAGTGGGAATGATGAGTATTCTCATAATGAGGAGAATGAGGGGCTTCACAGTGGTTCCCTATTTTCTTATCCTTGTCAAGCAATCCAAGATGTTGGGTGATGGCGTTCAAGTTGGTCTTGATGTCATCCATGTTTGAAAAGTGCTTCTCGAGTTGGCTAAGGTCCCCTAGGGTCTGTTTGATCTCAGAGACATCGTGATGTAGTTTTTTTACCTTATTGTCCCATTCTTCAACAGTCTGAGAGTGGGTGGACGTAGTGCCCATTGTGAAAATTTAAGGAGAATGCTACCACAATTATCATCATGAGATAAGAAGTGTGATGGAATAAGTTGCAAATAAGGGAGTCGAAAAGGAGATCGGGTCCAAAAAAGTTTCTTAAAATTGATAGGGATCACTGCGACCAGGGAAAAAAAAGGAAGCCAATGGGATAGGTTGTAAACAAGGGGTAAGAGGGTCAGGTTCAAAAAAAGGCTGAAAAATGATAGGTATCACTGCGATCAGGGACAAAATAGAAAGCCAATGGGATAGGTCTCAAATAAGGTTGTTTTCAATCTCATACTTTTTTTTTACTCCTGCGGAGTTATACTCCGAGCTGAATAATTTTGCAGTGTCAAAATATCCAAATTCTCAACCGGAAGAAAGATGTAGGAATTTCACAACCAGAATGCAAAAGGCTAGGTTACGCGACAATGGATCTTGTTTGTGCTCTTTCGGCATTGTTATTTTTTTGTTCTGTGTCTTTCCCAAGGGTTACAGTTTGTTTCAGGGTACCTACAGACAAGGGTTTTCCCTATGCTATAACACTTTGATATACGTGAGGGGTCAACAGTAGTACTCGACCCAATATCTTAGGGCACCAACTAAGGAGGCTCGACAGTACCCTTAGTCATACTACCCGATTACCCAGGTATTAGAGAGTATCTTCTCGAGTGTTGTTCTCAGTGACACTATAACAGTTAGGCGACCTATCGATTGAGCTAGGCGGGTTCTAGGATGCCTAGGGCCAGTCCGTGCAGAGGTGTTGTCTGATGCGCCACCACTCAAAGGGGTACCAATAGGGGTTACAAGGGTGGGGGTACCAATAGGGGTTACAAGGGTGGCTAACAAGTGTGTGCTTGAAAACCACTTGTATTTCCTGTGTTTATGCTTCCCCAACCACATATTTTTGCGCTAAATGACAACTATATGTGGTTTATCGACGTTGGAACACGTCGCTACCCTAGAAAAAAGATTCTCCCACACTTCCTGCCCAGGAAAGTGCTTTGATACCACTTTTATTATACTTGGAACAATTAACAGAACAAACAAATATACTACACAAGTAACTTGAGCATCAAATATAGAGAAGAGATATAATATTGATACCACATAAAGCTTAGTTCACTTGCCTCTTCGAGGGGGCAACATCCAAATGAGCAGAGCTCTCTTACATTAATTCTCAACAACTTACAATGGAGAGATGCATTCTTTAAATACAGTTCACAACCAAAAATACCATGGGCCAATACTAAGGGCCAATACCGTGTGTTATCCATAACTGATTTATAACATTCCACTAGCCAACCTCCCAACTACTTGTGGTCCCGATAATAATGAGGGTTGACTACTTATTACAATTACAACTAACTAATGACTAACTACAAGGGGTTAGGGACATATCCTAACAAATGACGACCCTTCTAGTAGCCATATATTTACCTTCAACTCTCTTTGTCGCATTGAAATCCTTATCCAAGGATTTAGGCTGAAAGAGACATCCCATGTTGAGTGTTCCCACTTAATACACCCATAAATAGATCCATCAATTTATCCTCTAGAATATCCTTCTCTTTAAGACTCAACTTCTGAAATGGTTGAATGGACTTGTAAATTAACCTTTTTCCTCGAGGTTTATCAATTAACTAAAAAAGGGTATCGCTCAAACTATACCATAATATGCTACTAGTTCTTTAGTAAAGATGAACTAAAAGACAATGGTGTCCTTTTGCAGCCACAAAGCCATTTGTGTCACAAAAAATGATCAAGTTTTAATATAAATATGTGATCATTATCTTTTGTAAAGTTTGCACTTTGCGTAAATCGAAATGGATAGAGATAGATGAAGGAGGCTTAGGCTTGTGTGTGGGGGGAAGCCTTCATAGTAGAAGGATTTATAGAAAATTGCACCAATGAAACCAAGGGTTGAGACTTATGCCTAAAAGAGTACAGAGTCAAATCATGCCCATGAAATTGCACAAGATTGCCATCATTCTATCCAACCAAGGACATCTTGGGAGAAGGTTATAATCAACCTCAACATCTAAGACAAAGAACTAAGTCAAAACAGTTTTGGATACAAGTGTTGATACCAAGTCCACTACCTCGACAAGCTTGGTTTCATATTTTTTGAATACTTGGATTTGTTGAATCCCTTATGACACTTATGATGGCAATTTTGAATTGTCTCCATAAGTAATTTTGGAATTTGTTTTTTAGAAGTCGTCATAAAAAAAACTTTTAGCAATAGTTCAAAACCATTGTGAAAATTACCTTTAACAAAGACTTCTAGAAAATCATTGCCAAAACTCACCCTTTAAATACAATTATAATTACATTTAAAAGCACTCTGATGAATACGGTTATAACCAAAGTTAAAAACACTACGATGAATTTTTTTTAAGGATGATTATTGGCCACTATGAAAAACACTTTTGGCAAGGTTTCATAAACCATTGCTAAAAGGTTTTGTTTTGTTAACTACAATATTTCTAGGGGAAACTTTTTTAGTGATAGATATGCATAACAATACCCATAATGCTAATTTTAGTGACTATATAAGGATTTATAATCATATAATCATATATATGGTTAACTATATGGCTTTTAAAGCGGATTATATTGTTGACTAAGCTCTTTTGAATCTAACATTTTTGAAGTTGGAAAACATTAAAACATAATGTCTACATGTTTGAATATATGCATTTTTAACTCATACAAAGTTGTGAAACCACAAAAATACACAAGACATGTGATGTATCTACTTGAGCATTGCATAAAGTCTTTTATCACTTTTATTCAAAAACATGTTATCTGTTTGTATTCATTTTTTAATTAATAATTATTCACCCTATAAAATCATATCAATCTTTTAATGAGTGATCGATATATAAGTCATTCCATTGACACTCCCTTAATGTTATATTGACATTAGTAATAGTACTATATTGTCGAGTAATCAATGTTTGGGGTTTTTTCTACCAATAAAAGTATTTCGATGTTTGTATTGCCTTTAAAAATTCATTTGCATCTCTTACCTGCCATACATCTCTTCATATCGTAGATGACATGGAGAATGTATAAGATGTATTGGATGCACTCACTAATGTTCTAGTATTGAGTGGAACAAAAACATGGAACACTTTTGAGATCAAATAATTTGGCATGACTTTGAAGACGACTTGAGATTACACATAGGTTGGCATTCCTTCGTTTGATTCATGAAAAATATGAAATGAGTGTGATATTTGAAATTGACATTCTTAATCTTTTTTCTAGGAAAGAAAGCAACATAGAACACCAGTTTTTTGCATTTTTTTGCATTCAGGTCCTAAGCATTATTTATTATTAGTTCCTATCGAAGAGTTAAAGGGATTATAGTAATCGATCCATTGTTGACTTCATAATAGTTTTCTCTTTGATTATATATATTTTCATATCTTTAATGTTCGACATAGAAAACTCAAAAAAAATAAATTATATAATAATAAAAACTCAAAATTTTGTTTTTTATATAATAAAAAAAACTTATTCTTCGTAATTTGATTGGAGAATAAATATGAATTCTTATTACAGGCTTCACTATCCCTAATGTTTTATTTTTCCTTTCTTCCCAATGTTTTATTATTATAACCTAAGTTTGCTTGACACAATGCAATTTTTCAATGTGAGATAACGTAAGTTTTCATCTAATGCAATTCAATTTAAATTTATTGAAACTATTTGTTAGGTGGTATTTAAATAGACTATAATAGCACACTTTGAAAAATGATTAGTTCCTTAAATAGATTGTTAGTTCCTTAAATAAACTGACAATACCGCCTATTGCTCTATTATTCACCGCCTAGTTTCTTAAATAGATTTTCAGTGCCTTAAATACACTGACAACTGACAATCGTTACCGCTTATCGTTCTATTATTCACCGCCTTCTGTAGATGCACAATCTCTATGTTTTCTTTCTTATATACTTTTATATTCACCGCCTTCCATAGTTACTTTTTTATTCAACGCTTTCCATAGATTTTGTCTATTTCCAATATACAATTGCTTGCATAATAGAGGTTGGTTGCTTTTCTTTGCTCCTGAACATATCGTTCATTTCTCACGTCTTCTCTATTTGATGAACTCAATAGATGAAAAAGAAGAAAGCACTCGAAGATTTCACTCATTCCTTGTTGATGGCTTGTTGTGGAGATAATCAATGATTGTATCTTCAACCCTACAAACAATTACATAGGGATAAAAAGACAGGTAAATATTTTTCTAAATTAAGCTTCACCATTTCAATTTTTTCTGTTATTTACATCCATTGATATGTAAATTATATACTATTGTACAAGTTTAGGAGAAATAATAAATGTATAACATATTCAACCATGGGATTTGTTGAGATAATACAATGGATGGTTACATCTGCCATTTTAGTTTTTTTTCCAAATTAGACGAGCTCCTGGAGGCTGCCCTACTATTGTACGATGAAGGAATCGATATTTCTTCCACTCAATCCAATGGATGGACAGAAGAAAAGGTTTTTGGTGTTCGTTTCAATAAGGATCAAAGTAGCGATGTAAGGAGGACCAACATTTCCGTAAGAAGGAAAAACAAAGGGTTCTCCCGGAGCAGGAGTTGCTCCATTGGTAGTTTCGAGAACTGACGCCATTAAAATAAATATCCAACCTAGATTCTACTAGGGAGAACAAACAACACATGCTAAAAATCTAGTAAGCAAGCAAGCAAACAAAACTTTCTCAAAATGAGCACACTAGCTGGTGATGAAATCCAACGTCGCGGGAACAAAGTAAGAAGGGGTTGAGATAGAGTGGGTGGAAAAGTTACGTTGACGACCTTTTTAACGGACTTACACCCTGGTGCAAGTTCCTACACATAATCGTGGGTATACTCTCCAAGGAGCTCAAGTGAGTTCTGCGATTCCAAGTACCGTGAAGACTTGCCCCTCCACAGTCACCTCGTGTAAATACCCTAAAGAGATAGGCCATTAAGGTTACCAACTAGAACAATGATGCATGGGGAAACAATCGATAGTCCGATCCACAGGCAAGGGAAGGATATCTAGCCCGAAATCAACTTGAAAGGCTTCCACTCATCATTGTGGGTATACCTTCAAGAGACCCCCATAATACGCACAATCTCTACACCAAGACCAACACAGCAGGGTGAGTAACTCTGCCAGTCTTAATGCGACCTCGTGATTGACCCTTGTGTGAGAAGGGCTTCCCAGGACAAAATGCAATAATTGGATTTCACCGCTCCCTAACACAAGATCCTATGTTTGTTTGCAACTTTGGAAAGTTATCTTTCACACCTATTCCAAATCCCTACAACTAATCTAATGTAGGTTTGCTACCAGAAAATGTAAAAATGTCTAATCAATTTTTAGTTTAGTGCTTGATTTTTAAAGTTGTTGCTACTCAAAAGGAAAATGGTGTAGAAAATATGGTGTTTTGACCGACTCGAAAGTTATGCAAAGAGTTGAAGATGAAATCTTTTCATTTCTATGAAAGATATGCTACGAGAAGGAGAAAACATTCATCATTACAGATGCACAATGTCCCAAAATATCAAAAAACATACAATTCCGCTACTTCAAATGCAAGCTAGTTTCATGACCCAAAATCAAGAATGCATTCAAAACAATGAGAACTGAAAGAAAACAAGTAGAATATTGTTCTAAAAAGAACTCACTCAAGGATCATAAAACCAACAAACATCCAAGGAGTACAATGAAATGTAGAGAAGAATCTAAGAAACGATAGGGAGAAAGAGAAAACACTCAAAACTGTTTCGACAAAAACGCAGCTAGAAAAGGAAATTTTACGTTTCTAAAATAAGCTTCAAGATCTAATCAAGAAAAAAGAGAGTGACAAGCATAAAAAACCATCAAGAACCAATCCAAACCACTCCACAAACCAACCACAAAGATTGGGTAAAAAATTCCACAAAATAGGTTGAAAAAATGTGAGTAAAAGAAGGCAATTTCACTCAAAAAAGACATTAGCGCTCCCCTAGAAGGGTGCACAGAGTCCTGCAACGCCCCCTAAAACACTATAGGGGAGCGTTGGCGCTTTGGTATGGCCTACATGGGGGCGTTGATGCTACCAAAAACTCATAAAAATGCCCAAAAAACTCAACCATAATGCTTGAAAATTGGAGAATTTTCTAGTGAAGGTGGGAGAAGGTTGTTGGATGATGAACAACCAGAAATTGCTTGGGAGAAAGACCTCAAATATCAAATGGAATGGTGCAAAATATCTCTGAATATCCTTACAAAAAGTTTTGACTTAGTAAGATAAATGAGAAGAAAATGACAAATTGACTCTATATCGTCAAAGACAAAGAGTTATTCAAAGTAAGGAAGAAAAAGATGTCACAAACCCAAAAAAAACATCATGAATTCTCAGAGATCAAGGTGTTTGATACCCAAACAAGGATACACTAAGGTGATGAGAACCCTAAGCAAATGCAAACAAGAAAAAATGGATTCAGAGACTAAACTCATGCAATATCTTAAACATAAAGATGGAAACGCTTTGGTGTAAGGGGCACCAGGGCGTTCCAACGCTCTATGAAGGCCTTGCAGGGAGCACTAGCTCTCTGATAGCAAGGGAAGGGGAGCGCTAGGCTTCAAAAAGTTCATAAATCCAAAGTATATGGGATAAAATGAAGCGTCAATCAACAAATCTAAGAATCAAGGAAACAATATGGAGAAGGTCAAGAAGTGGGCAAAGGGACAAAACAAGATCTAGGAAAGGAAACAAAAATCAGAGCTCCTCCCTAGTGGAGTCGCCAATTTCTGTTACAGGTGAATCCCCCCGTGGACAAGTGGATTCTCTCTTGGTCTTTAGACCCCTAAGACCAAGACAGAAAGGGTACTATCATTGGTCACTGACATCCTTTTAGATCTAGTCAAGCTAAGGTATGAAGAGGAAGAAGAAAATTATGTACCTTTTTAACAATGTTCATCCTTGCAAAGTTCAAGTTGAGCTTCAAACCTAAGCTCCTCGATAGGTCCTGTAGAACAAACAAAGATACAACGAGCTTCCTATTCTATTGAGATTAACTCAAATATAGATATATCTAGTGAAAACAAGTTCATGTGGAACAAACATAAACTTGAAAGAAACAAGCCAAACATATATGTATATTAATGAGAATAAATGAAGAGTACTTACAGACCAAACTTGATGAAGGTGCAACAACTTCTTCCAGTTCTCTTTGTCCAACCCCTTTGCTCAAGTAATCTAGATTGATTGTGCTTCAATGGTGCCTCACTTATGAGATCATAAGTTTGGTATAATTATCAATCTCCATATCCTCCTCTTCCATGGAAAGCCCTCATTATATAGGATTTGGAGGCTTAACCACTGTTGAGCGAAAATATTGTCGTTTAATTTCGTCGTAGTAATTGCCCAACCATTTAATTTGTCAATCCGAGGTTCGTAGGCTTACGAAGCACATGCACTATATAT
>JASDQU010203982.1:0-12995 GCA_032191745.1 Picea mariana
TCCCAGATCCTATGATTAAGGAACAGAGTCCTTAACAAACTCAACTGAACCCTACGAGTCATCAGTGACTCACTATTCATTAACAAACCCTATCTTATCTTTTACAAGTGGAAAGGATCTAGAATCCTTGTCCATTATTCAAATTTTCCACAAAATAATAAATTATACAAGTCTGAGACCCTAGGTCTCTTTGAATTCTCTCAACTTTGGTGAAGTCATGGGTGACTTCATTTTCATGAGCTTATGCTCCTGCATCACTTTCCCTCCAACGGTCCCTCCCACAACTCCACTGTGGCATTCCCATAACATATCTTTCCTTTCATGGTTTAGGACACACCGTCTGAGAATGCTATCAAGTCCCATCTTATAGAGTTGGCTTGCAATAAGTTGGTAATATGTTGCACGGACTACTAGGTGCCTCTTCTGGGTTGCAGAATAATTCTTTGGGCAAGTCTTTGTACTGAGGAAAGCATCAATATCTTTGAGATATTCTGGAATGGCTTCAATCCAGAACAAGTCTGCGTCGGGGATCTTGTTGTCTACTGCTCCTCCACTTTCCCCTGATTTCAGTCTTGACAGGTGATCTGGTCCTATGTTACATCTTCCAGGTTTGATAATTACCTCAAAGGAAAACCCTGAAAGAGTAAGAGCCACTTGCAAATCCTTCCTTCAAGAACAAGCTTATTTACAAGGTATTTCAACGCAGAATGATCAGTGAAAAACTTAAAATGAGAACCTAGTAAATAGTGTCAAAATTTTTGCAATACATTAATCATAGCCAAACCTTCTTGTTCAGTTGTTGTGTAGTTACGTTTAGCTTCAGACAGTTTTCTATTGGCAAAGTATATAAGGTGATCAATATTCCCTTCCCTTGGTTGCTCTAAGATGGCTCCTATCGCAATATCTGATGCATCCATGTGTACATGGAATTCAATTTCCCAATTGGGGTATATAAGCATTGGTGTAGTATTGAGCTTTTCCTTGAGTGTATCAACCACCTTGTCACACTCAATTGTCCATCAAAATTCTTTAGACTTCTTCAGTAATTTTTCCAATAATGTTGTAATATTGGCATATCTTCTGATGAATCTACAGTAATATCTTGTATGCCCAAGCATCTTGCACAACTATTTCTCACTTGTAGGTGGCAACATGTTCAGGATAACCGCCACTTTAGCTAGGTCTACCAGGACTCCTTCCCGAAAAACAATGTGGCCTAGCAGGTTGCCGTGCAAAATGTTGAAAATACACTTCCTCAAGTTTAGAGCTATCTGTAATTCCCGACATCTATCAAACATCAACCGGAGTAGCCCCGCATGCTCCTTCAACAAATTGCATATCGTCTAGTCATCCATGTAGACTTTTAGGAACCTATGTATGAAATCACGAAATGTTGCAATAACAATCCTAAAGAAGACTGCAGGGGCATTCTTTAGGCCAAAAGGCATTATTTTATATGCAAATGACCCCCACTCAATTATAAAAGTGTTCATATTCTTTTCATCCTCTGAAATTATGACATGGTGATACCCCGAGAATCCTTTTGTAAATGAATATGCTTCTTTCCCTACAACTTGATCTAATACCTCATCACTGAATAGTGTTGGAAATGTATCGTGTATACATGTAGCATTCAAACTCTTATAGTCAACACAGAGTTGAATGTCCTCACTACCCTTTTTTCTCTGTATTACTATAGGGATAACCCATTCTGCTTCTTCGATTGGAAAGATTAGTCCTGTAGTAATCATGTTGTCTATTTCTCCTTTGACCTTTTCTTTTACCTTGGGGTCAAGACGAAATGGTTTGTGCTTCACGGGTTTCGATTCAGGTTTTAGCTCGATCTTCATCTCTCCCATGGTTCCTTTTATGCTTTTCATTTTTGAAAAGGTTTTTGGGAATAGGTGATCCGGATTATTTTTGGAACGAAATGAAAATAGAGATATTACAGTGAAATACACATAAATATTGCTAGAAACAGAGAGACATAGCAATACATGATTTCTATTAATGAAAGAAATGTACAGAGACTCTAAAAATACAGAGTGCAAGACTCATTAGAATGGTGGCAGCTTTATCTCTGAGAAGAGATGTGATGGATACGCTCATTCGCAAGAAGATGAGTACAATGAGGCTCTGAAGGCCTTTTTATGATAAACATGAATGCCAAAACCCTAGACATCCATAATCTGACCCTAGCAGATGAAACGCCAAAATTCATGTGGGCCCTGTTGGGGTAAGTTAGTACATCAACTTCTCTGGGTCATAACTTTTTCATACGATCTTCGTTTTAGGCATGTGATAGCCCGTTGGAAAGGTCTTTTCAAGAACTATGCATTATGTCATCCACCTCTGAATCCATCTATATTTTGACTGTGGCAAGCTAGGAAAACATTGTTTAGGGCCCTGGAAGTAAAAAAAGATGTACTGACATGAAAAATTACAAAATAAGCCTGTTGGAATAAGCAGGCAGCCACCAATATCTACCTGGATGTTGTGTAGGGCTTCAAGACAGCCCCATAAGTGAAAAACCTACAATTACAAATAAAGTTTCCCATTATAGAGAAACGTGTTGAACTAAAAACTATCAAGATGAACCAGTTGGAATTTGGAACAAGTGGGTGACCACCAATATCCACTTGGATCAATCCTCCCCCCTTAGGAAGCAATGGTCTCCATTGCATTGAGTGCCTGGGGAAGAGGGGAATGCATTTTCTGAATCTGAATCTTGGAGAGTTGGGTGCCTTGTTGGAGAAGTTGCACTACGTGATCTGTGGAAGGCTGTCATGAACTTGTTGCTGGAGGAGTTGAATATGTTCCACCAACTTGTTGTCTCTGGGATTGACGGGGCATTGTGTAGGCACTATCGTAGGTGAAGAAACAATATCTTCTTTCTCTTTTGCAATATGCTTCTGCTGGATAGAAGGTTTTGAGGCTACAGTGGTTGTAGTGGCCTTATGTGCATCCTTTGACCAAATTGTGAAGAGGATGAATTTTGCAGTATGAGAGATTACATTGCGGCACTGTTTTGGTGGAATAGTAGTGAGAACTACCTCTCGTATCCTGTAGAGATGACCCCCCAAAGTAATAATGACACTACGAGATCGAGACTCATAAACAACATGATGTTTCCACATATATGGTTGGCCCAAAACCACATCATAGACATCAAGAGGGGTAACATCACACACTACCTCATCCTTGAAGGTATGGATACCATAGGACAGGTGGCACTTCTGGCTGACACAAAGATCTCGTCCCTAGTGAAGCTACCAGATGTTGTATGGTTGCGAGCATGGTGTTGTCGACAACCCCAACTATTTGACGACCACAGTTGAGATGAGGTTCTTCTGGCTGCTACTATTTTCCAAATTCCTCTGTGGAACTTTGCTCCCAATAAGTTTCCCACCAATGTTTGAGATGGGCAAGATCCTTGAGGTGTGCGAAGATGATATTTTCCTTGTTTGAAAAATTGTGAACAGAGAAATAACCTTCTAGCATATTTAACCATTTTTATAAGGCATCCTCATCTATTTGACCTTCAAATACGAGAATATCAAAATCAACTTGTACCTTGAAGAGATAGGTTCCTCTAAAGTGGTCGCTTGATGAAGATACACATGTTGCTATTGGCAGGCGTTGAAGGATGTGGGAAAAACTCTCCATCATTTCATTCCTCTTTTGCGCGAGAGCTTTCTCAAGCAACAGTTTAATAGAATCTTTTGCTTCACCATTTTTCTTTTCTGTCACCATAAAGTGTTTCTTGGGCGTGCGAGAGTGATTGTCCTCAAGAGAGACAAGCTCTATACCCAACTTGCTATACTCGGACCTCGTCGGGGACATGCACTGAAAAACGATCAAGATCGGCGTTCTATGATACCACTGATCAAGATTATTTTCGGAATGAAATGAAAGCATAGATATTATAGTGAAATACACATAAATATTGCCAGAAACATAGAGATACAACAATACATTATTTCTATTAATGAAAGAAATGTACAAAGACTGGAAAAATACAGAGTGCAAGACTCGTTAGAATGGTGGCATCTTTATCTCTGAGAAGAGATGTGATGGCTACGCTCATTTGCAAGAAGATGAATGCAATGAGGCTCTAAAGGCATTTTTATGATAAAAATGAATGCCAAAACCATAGACATCCAAAAACCTAACCCTGGGAGATGAAATGCCAAAAATCATGTGGGCCCCATTGGGGTAAGTTAGTACATCAACTTCTCGGGGTCATAACTTTTGCATACGATCTCTATTTTAGGCGTGTGATAGCCCGTTGGAACGGTATTTTCAAGAAATACGCATTATGTTTTCAAACTCTAACTTTGTCTTTAGTTTGATTGTGGAAATCCAAGAAAACAATGTTTAGGGCCCCAAAACGGCCCTAGAAGTACATAAAGATGTACTGACATGAAAAATTCCAAAATAAGCCAATTGGAATAGGTGGGCTACCACCAATATCCACCTGGATGTTGTGTCGGGCTTCAGGACAGCCCTAGAAGTGCAGAACCTACAATTACAAAGAAATTTCCCCATTATAGAGAAACGTGTTAAACTAAAAACTGTCAAGATGAGCCAGTTGGAATTTGGAACAGGTGGGTGACCACCAATATCCACCTGGATCAATAGGTCTTTTTATTACTACAATAGACTTTGAATTTCATTCATGGCATGATCATCCCAATAATCCCCTATAGAAGCTATCTTAGGATGGTCTTCACTCCCTATGTTTACTTTCTGCAACTTTAGAGGATGGGTATAGGTGCTACTTGTATGACTAGGTGTAGTATCCTTGATTTCCCTAGTTCTTGCAGTTTCTTTAATATTGATGTTCCTCAGTTCTTCTACTTCATTAGTTTCTTCTAGGTCTCTATCAACTTTGTAGCAGGCTACCAGTATTTTGACAGGGTTGTGGTCTTGGTTGGAGTGAAGAAAATGGGCATGATCAGAACATATTATTGGGTTTGATTTGGATTTACAAACATCAGTAAATAGTATCTCCCAAATTATTTGAAGGACTAGGTGAATCTCAGGAGTCCTATCCATAAAATAAAAGTCTCTACAAAATTGGTCTTGTAGTGTCTACCACTAGTTCATTTGTCTTCTGGTCTCTTCATGGATGTACCAGGTTTTTGGAATCACACCTAATGAATGGAAAAACAAGTGAACCCATAAATGAGATGGTACTTGTGCAACTAGCCATTGCTTGATGCACTACTCAACATGTATTATGGGGTTAGAATGCCCATCGAATAGTTGTGCTTCATGAAAATCCATATTCATCTATGTTGTTACTTGATCGCTTCTGAGAAATCTATATTGAATAACTCTCTTTGCATCCTCCCAATCTAGTTGTGAAGCTTTGTGAGTGGCCCACCACCTAGATGGGGTATCCTTCAAAGCTATGTCCAGAACCAAGATCCTTTGCTATGGCACAAATTTTCTGTCTATAATAGTGATAAATCTATTCAAATTTGAAGTACCATCATATGTTGGGTTATCTCTCATCTCAGTTCCAATCCATCTCATTTCCTTGATAGTTGTGGAACATCTTGAAAATATTTTGTATAATCCTTGTTGCCAACTATCAAAAGTTAGTTCTGAGTCCTCCTCAACAGACTGTATAATCTGCCAACTTACAGATCCATCTACAGTGGGGTTGATGTAATCTAGCCTCATCCCTGTTGTTACGGTGTATAATTGGTCTAGAACTTATGATTCCATGTTATTATCCATTGGCTCAATATATCTAGGTCCCATGTATCGATCTAAGGGTTGGATTAATTTTACTCCATCTGCTTCAAACATCATAGTGTCCCTCTTTAAGTTAATTACAACATAATTGTCATAAGCCCAATCAATTCCTAATAAGGTAGGTTATGGGTCTTCATCTCCAATGATTTCAATCACTTCAAAATTAACTATCATTTTAACTCTTGCAACATCTACTTTCACATATTCTATCCTTGCCACTGGAAAAATGCAGTATTGATTTTCCATTCTCAGTTGGATGGGGGAATAGACTAACTGATGTTTCCCTAGAGCCTCACGAGTATTTTTGGGTAAGATGTTGACATCTGAGCCCAATTCTAGCATGACATCTTTAATTTCAAAGTCATCTAACTGGGCTTCCAACCTAAATTCTTTTCCAGTTCGTACCTTCCTTATTTGTACTCTCTGTGTATTCTTCTCAGGGAGGTTGGTGGTTATAGTATTCTTTGTGGTCCCCTCATCCCCCAACGTTAGGTACAAGGTGTTCCACAACTTCTCAAAAATTTGGTCATCTCCCAGGATCTCAGAGAGAAATTGAAACCAAAGGTTGATTATATTTTGAAACTGGTCACGGGGTCTTCTTGAATTTACAGGGTTTTGGGTTGTAAGAGGTGAGGTAGGAACTTGACTGGTATTGGGTTGAAGGGTAAATTTAGGATGGTTTTATCTTATTTCTGGAGTAGATTCTCCTTTAAATATTTCTATTGCATCATTGAAAAATAGTTTTTGTTTCAAAGGATCATACCTATTATCCTTGGGGGTTTCTTTCTGGATCTTGGGCCAAATGTCTGCATTTGCCCCAGTTTTTTCTCCTCCATGAGTTATGATGTCGACTTTCAGTAACCTCTCTTTTAATTCTCTCCTAAGTTCTAGGCCTATGAATTTAGATCCTCTTTGACAAGCCTGGTCCTCCCACTTTGTGATCAGATATGGGCACTCTTCAGTTGCATGAGCATTAGTTCTGTAGTGTGAACACCATGGTCATCTTGAATGAGGATAGTCTATGGCCATATGTCCTTGTTCATCACAATTTTAACATCGACCTGGTCCTCATCCTCCATTCCTCCCTCCTATAAATCCACTTGCACCACCACTTCCCTGACCTCTTCCCAACCCTTGAGGTGTTTCGTTTATCCTGAATGCAGTCCAGTCTAGTCTGACGGAAAGTGCATATGATGCCCTACATTGGTTTGTAGCATGCATCGTGGACCCACATAGTTCACAATGTATTGTATTGGGCACAGGTGAGTACTTCTTCAGGATGGGGCAGTGTCTTGGTGCACTTAGGGAAGCATTTTATTGAACTGGTTCATGAAATGGAATATTTTTTGATACCTACACAACTCCTCCCATTGGTCTTGTAGGGGGGTGGCCCATTCCCCTTATCCATAGACACTCATTTTCTAGATGCCCCTCTGTGTAGCATCCTATGAACGAAACTTGAGGTCGCATTGGCTTGAGTAGAGTTAATTATTGGATCTTCTCCGTGAATGTATATATTTGTCCTTGGAGATTCAACATGTGTGAATCTACCGAAGATCTGGTTATCCTCATGCTCCCTGGGTATTCTTCCATAGCTTCAATATTCATTGATTGTTCCAAAGCCTCTGTCAGCATGGCTATTCTTTGTTGCATCAAGGGGATTCGTGTCAAGGGTAGCAACCCTTAGATGTACCATTCCCTTTGATGTTCTTCATGAATTTGGTGTGCCAATCTCCCAATATCATCCTTAAACTGCTGAATGTATTCCCATGTGGACTCTCCCTCTCTATTGAATCTCTCACAACTCATAGATATATTTCTATTCTGACTGAGGTAGCTTGAATTAGACAATGAATTTATGATGCACCTAGTCAAGGGTAAAGGCATGTCCTTTTACTTCGGGATCAATAGCCTTCATGTACCATTTGAGGGCACGACCCCTCAAGGTAGTCTGGAATTATACTAACTTGCTCGCATCTAAGGTCCCTCACATAGAAACCAATTATGTTCTATGTCCTCATCCCCTTTACCTCATAATTTTGGGTATCAGGTGACCGATCCTCCTATGTTTCCAACCATTGTTGGTGTTCTTGTTCCTATCAAAATAATTCCTAATGGCCCTGGTTGTCATTTTCCAGGTGACCCTAATATCCATCCACTATTTACGGTTGTGGGTATTGCTAAACTGACAAAATTCAACAAAATATAATTTGCATGAGTATGAGGTACTAGGCTTACCAAGGTTATTGTAGGCGCCTGGGGGATGGGCAACTCAGGGCTGGTTCCACTAACTTCTGGTCGGGTTTCTTTTATCTGGGGGTCTCATTTTTTTGTACCAAAGTAACCTGCTCCACCTCGTGGTCAACTCATCTTGGGACTGGGATCATATCTTCTTTGTCTTATGTAATGATCCAGGTGGATATTTGTGGCCACCCACTTGTTCCAACTGGCTCCTTTTGTATTTTTTTAATTCAACACGTTCTTCTGTACTTCTTTGTAATTGTGGGTTCTACGCTTTTAGGTTTGTCTGAAGCCCTACACATCTTCCAGGTGGATACTGGTGGCCTCCCAACTAATCCAACTGAATTATTTTGTATGTTTTCATGTCAGCACATCTTGTTGTATTTCCAGGGTTGTTTTGGTGCCCTAAACAATGTTATTTTGGCTCGCCACAGTCAAACTGTAGGGCTATCACACGCCTAAAACGGAGATCGTATGCAAAATTTACGACCACAGGAAGTTAATGTACTAACTTACCCAAACGGGGCCCACATGAATTTTGGTGTTTCATCTCCTAGGGTTAGGTTTTTGGATGTCTAGGGTTTTTTCATTCCTGTTTAACATAAAAAGGCCTTCAGAGCCCCATTGTAATCATCTTCTAGCGAATGAGAGTATCCGTCACATCTCTTCTCAGAGGTAAAATTGCCACCATTCTAGTGAGTCTTGCACTCTATATTTTTATAGTCTCTTTAGAATTATTTCATTAATAGAAATCAAGTGTTGTTGTATTTCTCTATTTCTGGCAATTTTCATGAGTGTTTCATCGTAATATCTCTACTTTCATTTCATTCCAATCATAATCCATATCAGTGGTATCAGAACGGTCATCTCTTCATTTATTTTTCTTCGTGCATGTCCCCAACAAGATCTGGGTACAAGAAGCTGGGACTCAAACCAATTGATCCATTGCAATATCGGTCACGACGAGCCCGACAACAACCCATGGGGGACGAAAACAAAGATGATGGAGCAAGAGACCCTATTAAATTTTTTCTTGAGGAATCCCTCGTGAGACAGAGGAATGAAATGATGGAGAACTTCGCGCAGATCCTTCGATGACTGCCCACATGAGAAGCATCTTCATCAAGTGGCCATGAAACCCCCTTCAAGGTACAAGTAAATTTTGATATTCCCATATTTGAAGGTCAGATAGACGCAGATGCCCTAGAAAAATTGTTAAATCTATTAGAAGGTTATTTCTCTGTTCAAAAATTTCCCGACAGGGAAAATATCACCTTTACACTCCTCAAGGCTCTCCCCCATGTCAAACATTGGTGGGAAACTTACTAGGAGAAAAGTTCCACAGAGGAATTTGGAATATATGGGGTCGAGCCCACTTGGGATTTTTTTGTGGATGCGGTCAAAGAACAGTATTATCTTGTTGATAACTATGAAGACCGGTACATGAGATGGACCACACTGTGGCAAGATAAGAGCCAAACAATGTTGGAGTTCACAAATACTTTACATACCTTGCGCACCAAGCTGGGTATCAAATACTTTGAGTGACATCTAGTTCTGAAATACCATGGGGCTCTACATAGGTACATCCAAACCAAAATGGATTTCCTAAACATCTCATCATTAGGAGTTGCCTATTGATATGATGTCAAAATCAAGCAGAAATTTAGGCACCAAAACAATTGGGAATTCGGGTCTGCAAATTTGCTACAACCAAAGCATGGTAAGGACGGTCCTAACCAACAACCTCTAGATAACCATTCCAAGACACATGCCAAGAAGGGTAAGGGAAATATGAAGAATGACACTGGGAAGTGGTGTGACTTCCACAAAATCCCTTGGCACAACATTGATGAATGTCGCTCAAAACATTCATTGGTGGCCAAGGTCAAACACACACAGCTGAACCCTGATTCAGAATATGATTTAGAAAATATTGAAAATAGACAGATCATCGACGTAGAACCCACAACCACTATCACGACCACAACAATTCAACCAGAAGAATCAGTAGATCCTGAAGAGGGGTGTTATCACTGAAATTTTGTCTGCAAATGGTTACAGGAATCCAGCATCTCCAAACAACTATTAGCTCATTTGCAGCCCCAAAAACACATTTCCAAAAGGCACAAACTATACAACTGGTCAATAAATTGACATGCGTTGAAACACAAAAGGAAGCGCATGCACGTTTGCAGGCTAAAAATGCCAGAAAAGCGCACATGTGCCCGATGCGCGACTGTGTACGAGAAAAGCCGCACACTCATGTCAATGACACATTTATGGTTCTTGTCAGCCCCTCACCCACTTCTGTACCAACTCCCAACTTGATTTGACCCTCAAATCTAAGCTGAATCTGAATGGGGGGCTGGTCAAAGACCTAAGGGTGCTCTAAAGGGCCCCTTGTTTACACTAAAGATCGGTTGGATATTGCCTCAAAGACTTGCTATAAAAAGAGTCCATGGGTGCACTATAAATTGAAGAATCTCATTGTATTTTTATGTTGCCTCTATTCTCCTACAAGAAACCTCTTTTCTTCTTGGAGCATACTAACATCATCTCATTAAGCTATTCACCTCACCTCTTGAGGGAATAAGCTTGGATTTCTTCACCATTTACTTTCTAGTTTACCATTTGTAAGAAGATATCTCACATAGGGGATTCAAGAGCCCTCCCAAGGAGGAAGAGGGGATCCATAAGTCCCTTTTTATCTATGGTGTTTTCCCATTAATATACTTCTTCATTGATGGCATGATTATTGGTCAATTGTCTGATTAATTTTGGTTCTAATTTCCTCATGCATTTTAGTTTGATTTCTTTAGTTGTTGTTAGTTTAGTTGTTTATTTATTTCATGTGATTGATTGGTTCCCTAGGCAATCAAAGAAATGGAGACCATTTCTTCCTAAGGGGGGAGGATTGATCTAGGTGGATATTGGTGATCACCCACCTGTTCCAACTAGCTCCTTTTGTTAGTTTTTAGTTCAGCACGTTCTTTTGTACTTCTTTGTAATTGTGGGTTCTACACTTTAGAGGTTGTCTGAATCCCTACACATCTTCCAGGTTGATACTGGTGGCCTCCCACCTAATCCAACTGGATTATTTTGTACGTTTTCATGTCAACACATCTTTTTGTACTTCCAGGGTTGTTTTGGGGCCCTAAACAATATTATTTTGGCTCACCACAATCAAAATGTAGACAAAGTTAGAGTTTGATAGTATAATATGTATTTCTTGAAAAGACCTTTCCAACGGGCTATCACACACCTAAAACGGATATCGTATGCAAAAGTTACGACCCCAAGAAGTTAATGTACTAACTTACCCAAATGGGGCCCACATGACTTTTGGTGTTTGATCTCCTAGGGTTAGGTTTTTTTATGTCTAGAGTTTTGGAATTCCTGTTTAACATAAAAAGGCCTTTAGAACCTCATTGTAATCATCTTTTGGTGAATGAGCATAGTCATCACATATCTTCTCAGAGATAAAGTTTCCACCATTCTAGTGAGTCTTGCACTATGTATTTTTACATTCTCTTTACAATTATTTCATTAATAGAAATCAAGTATTGTTGTATTTCTCTATTTCTCGCAATTTTCATGAGTGTTTCCTCGTAATATATCTTCTTTCATTTTGCCAGATCACGCAAGATCCAGATGTCCCTTGTCCTCTCTTGCTTCTACACCTTCCTTATCTCGTCTGCTCTCCATGGGACTTCTTTCTTTATGCACTTCTCTTTCCTGCAATCTTAGACTCGTTAGTCTTTCTTGTCTTCACAACTTCTGCAACTCCTCTGTCTTTATTTCATCTATTCCTTTGGGCCCTATTTCTTTCCACAACACTTTGTACTACTTCACTGCTCTCTTAACCTTTCTCTACCACCATTTATCAATTATGGTGGCTCTCCTCAGGGCGCACTCACTTCTTGTTGTTTTCTCTTCCCCCATATGTCAAAGAACACCTTCCCCTTTTTAGGTCATGGACCTATCCCAATATTTCCCCACTGCGAGCGCATGGGTTTAAGCTTCCATCTCATGCAAGAGAACAACTAGCATCCCCTCCTCCACCAAAAAGACGTTGATACAAAGGGGAATTTCCCTCAGCAATCTTCCCCGTACCCCTTTCTTGAATATTTCTTCAGCTTGTGAAAAAGACTGGTGGTTCTTCACTGCAAACTTGATTATATAGCCTTCCAATGACATGTCAACCCAAAAATCCATCACTCGATTAATCTGGTGATCTAGTCGGTGAAGCTATGCTAGCTTCTCTGTATCCCAAGAACCAATTTGTTTAACCTGTTCTTTGAATTTTGGTGCTTCTTGTATGTGATCTACCCACTAGAATAGATTTTTCGGGAATTCTACCCAGAAAATTTCATATTGGTCGCTTGATCTTTCTGATTTGAAGACAAAATCCTTGGTGGCGTCCCATTTCAGATTCTGTAACTCCTTTTCCTTCATTATGAACGCATCACACTTACGTTCCCACCATTTTCGAATGTCAGACTTGTGGATCCGTGGAAGCATTCTCCCTATAGGTTCTCTTGTAAAATCAGGGTCCCGGCAACATAACCATTTTTTTGGCGCAAATTTGTCAGACTAGGTTCCTTTGCAGGTTACCAAATAAAGAGTATCGATGTAGTCTAGTGTGCTGACATTTTCATCTTTCCAAAATGAAAGAAGTCTCACCAGAAGCACAACTGAGACAAAAGAGCTAAGGGAAGGGTAAGAAGAATATTATACAAATCTATAACCCATCTATATTGTTACCATTCTAGTGCAAGATAGATACTCAACTCAGATCCTTAGCACATCATACACTAATACAAAAGAACAGAACTATACATACCATCATGAAATGATAAATACATGTAATTCATAAGAGACAACACATAATGACATTTCAAAGATATAGAAAGTAAGATGAACCAGGAACAATTTCAAAATTTGATCTCCATTATCTTTCTATTATATTAGAAGTCTTGGAAAAT
>JASDQU010203983.1:0-18875 GCA_032191745.1 Picea mariana
TTGATATATCCTTCGATCTTGAGGGTTTGAGGAGTGATAATTCCAGCCAATGCATTACACGATATCGTGGGAGTCAACTCTTCAGACGAAATTGATTCTACGTTTTTATCTTGAGATGGTTCTTGTTCATGTTATTCTTCTTGTTCCTCTTCACAATCTATGTAGAATAATTTATTCTCACCACACATATGTCCCTTACTATATTTCCTGTCACAATTAAAGAATAAACCTTTTCTTTTATTTCCTCCAATTGTTGATATGTCAACCTTGTAGGTTGAGGTGTTTTAGAAGAAGGAGCATTATTCTCTCTATAAATGTTAGGATTGGTCCTTCTAGTAGCCATAGCCATATTTTTACTTTCAACATCTCTTACCACCCTAAATGCATTCTCCAATGATTTGGGTTCCGAAAGGCGAACCTCATGTTGAATGTTATATCTTAAAGTTCCTATGAATATATAAATCAAGTGCTCATCTGGAATATCTGTTACCTTTATATTCAATCTTTGGAAGTTCTCAATGTGCTCTAAAACTGAACCCTCTTGCTTGAGATTTATCAATTGGCTAAAGAAGGTATTGCTCCTTATATCCTCATAGTGTGCTATCATTTATTCCATGAAAATTGTCCAAGTGATGAGTGATTTATGAGAACAAATCCATCTATACCATACAAATTGATTGGGTTCTAAATATAAAGAAGCAATTCATACTTTTTGTGTAGGTGGAACATTATGTAGATCAAAGAATTTCTCCATCTGAAGTATCCATGTGATAGGGTCCTTGCCATCAAACTTCTGCATATCGATCTTAGGAATGTGGTTGGTCTTCAACCCAAAGTTAGAGTTTCTCCATTCTTGATTCACCTTCCTTGTGTCCTCATCATGAATTTCATGGGATACATTTTCACTTTCAGGTGTCCTCTCTATTACGAATTTTTTCAATCCTTCCATGATCTCCTCTTTTAAACCATCCATCTTAGTATTTATTGCCTCCAACTTAGCTTCCATCTCTTGTAGTTCATCTTTTGTTACTGTCTTCTTTTGTAAATCATATATGTCCCTACACATTTCTTCACCTTCATCAAGAGTCCAATTAGAATTTTCTGGAGGCTTATTTGGTGTAGAAGTTCCCTTTTTGGGTGGTATGTTGGCTAAGTATCACTTTTGAACCTTGATTTTGAGGTGGTTATGCTAGACAATATTTCTTCTGTTGTATCTCCAAAGTTTCAGCCCTTCTAGGTATGAAACTTTATTTTTTGTAGTTCTCTGATATTTCTTCTCTGCAATGCCAGAGGTCTGATCAAAATTGGATGTGCCAAGTGGAATTTACGGTAAGTTCCCCACAACTTGCTGATTTTTGTCCTTTCCATGAGATCTCACTTGTATAGCGTGCCCCGCACAAAATAAATGATATAAAATTCTGAAACTCGTACCAAAATTACTATAGACTGTTCACTATCCAATGAAACTAGTATCACTCAATTTGAATACTCTAGGAAGAAGTTATGATTGTTTTACCTAGAAAACCTTCTTGAGACTAGTCAATAGGACTAGTCAGATACCCTATCTTCCACAGGGTGTATATACAAATTTAAGATGACCCAGAAGCTGAACTTTTTACCATAGATACTTTACTAATTTCTGTGAATAGCCTCCTCAGTTCATGGTCTGGAAATTTTTTTATAGAGAAAATTCCACAATGACTCAGTTCAAGATGATTCCAGAACCCTATCTTGCACAGGTTGTATCTCCGAAATTATAAGGCCTCAGGAGCTGAAATTTTAACCCAACGTACCTTGATCCATATACTAAATATCCTACAAGCCGTTCCTTCTGAAACATTGTAGAAAAAAATTTATATTGAAAATTCCAAGGTGTCTCAGATGTAGCAACAAAACCGCAAGACCTTGAGCTATGATACCATATGTTAAGAACCAAATATCAATATAGCATAGAAAAACCTCAGAATAAGTACTCAACACCTTGAAAAAGAGAGAAACTTAGATAATAAGCCTCTTCGAGGGGGAAACCTCTTTATGCCCACATAAATGTACAATTACAAGATAATTCAAAATGAAAATGTCTCCTTGGTATATATAGGAGACTAGGAGGTATAATTAAAGATAATGGACTAAAGCCGATGTAAATAAAATAACATTACTAATATAATATGCCCTAATTAAGGGGTAATGAGCCACTATTTAGGGCTTAACACACATACCCACTTGTAGATATTATGTGATCCATATCTCCAACCCAGTCTTCATCAACAAACCCATGTATGTCCAACACTCTCTCCAATATTGGTCTTCCTTGGTAGCACAATATATAACTAGTAGTTCCAAACAAATACTTGAAAACCCTCTTTATTGTTTCCCAATGTTCCTTCCCTAGTTTTGACATATACCTGCTCAAAACTCCCACTGCATATGCAATGTCTGGTCTAGTACAGACCATTGCATACATCAAATTGCTAGTTGCACTAGCATGGAGAACCTATCACATCTCTTCTTCCTCTTCATGTGTCCTGGGACATTGGTTTGCAAATAAATTTACACCTACAGGAATAGGGACCTTGATCGGGTTACTTTCTTTCATATTAAATCTCTACAATATCATCTCAATGTATTTTCTCTTATTCAACCAAAGTTTCATGTTTACAAGATCTCTTTAAATCTCCATTCCAAGAATGAATTTAGCAGCACTGAGATCCTTCATGTCAAATTTAGAGTATAGTTGTGATTTCAGCTCCTTGATAATATCCATGTTGTTTCCTACCAGCAACATGTCATCCACATACAAAACTACATAAATGAAGTGATTACCGACCTACTTGGAATATACACAGTGATCATCCTTGCTTCTCACAAATCCTAGTTCAAGGATGTATGTGTCAAAAATTTTGTACCACATTCTAGGTGATTGATTTAGACCATATAGTGACTTCTTTAGCTTATAGACCAACTCTTTTTTTTCCTTCACTACAAAGACTTATGGTTTCTTCATGTAGATTTTTTCTTCCAAATCCCCATGTAGGAATGTTTTCTTCACATCCATATGTTCTAATTCAATATCAAAAGAAGCAACAACATATAAAATAAATACAATAGAACTTAACTTAGAAAATAAAGAAAAACATTTCACCAAAGTCAATTCCCTCTACCTTGGAATAACCTTTTTCTACTAATCGAGCTTTGTATTTCTACACTTTTCCTTCTACATTCAAATTCTTCTTGAACAACCATTTTATACCAAGATATTTTCTTCCAGTTGACAACTCAACTAGATCTCATGCCTCATTCTAATCCAACACACCCATCTCTTTAACCATGGACTTCTTCCATAGTTTACTATTCTCTGAATTCACTGCTTCCTTGAAAGTTCTAGAATCATCATCAGTAATATATAAAGCAAAATTAGCAAGAAAATAAAGTGGATTGTACCTTTATGGTTTCCTTCTTTCCCTCATTGATCTCCTCAATACTGGAATATGAGATTCTTCTTCTTCTTATTCATCTTCTTTCGATGATTCAGATTTTGCATCATCCAACCCAAACTCTATTTTCTCAAGTTCTTCTTTCTTTGGTAGGAATTCCTATCTGGGAACATCTTTAACCTCTCTAAAAACAACATCTCAAATGTAAACAATCTTCTTAGTTTCTGGGTTTTGTTGATGAAAAAGGAATAAAAAACCTTTATACCAACATTCTCAAATCTCATAAGGATATGGTGAGATAGGTGAGATTATCACCCTGTGTTTATAGCTGTCAAAAAATTTATTCATCCCACAAGCAATAAGTACCTGATGTTATTTTTAATAGTTATATAGTTCAATAAAAGAAAATATAAATTTTTTTTGAATGTGATTATAAAAAAATTAAAAATAGACAATTTGAAGAAAGCAAATTTGAAATATCATTATACAATAGATCCAAAAGTAAGAGAAAAATTAGCATATGATTTTATCTACTTTCATTCCAAATTACAGCCGAAACGTTTATTTGCAAACCCCTACGAGGGTAAGGACCAAAGTTAGACTTAGAATTCTATGGTGGAATTTTACATTACACAAAGACAATTGATGTCTTCAAATAAAAGACCAAGACTATAAAAATAGTAGATAAACCAAGCCATAAATTCATCATTGTCTTGACTAGATACAAAATAATTCTAATCGGCACTGAAAACTAATTTAGAAATCAAATTAAAATTAGCAGACTATCGAGACAAATGAATGACCTTTTGAAGCATGTCAAATATCAATGCTGCGTATTCCTTTTTCTTGCCACCTTCAATATAACCATGCTATCAACAATAGGATTCATATCCAATGTAATTCAGAAATGAATGGAAACGAATGATTTCTCACTTCGAATCAAGAGAAAACCTTTATCGGAATTGCATCTTTATTCTCACATGCCTTCTCCTTTAATTCTTCAATGAGGTAGTTCAAGTAGTTTAACTACCTTTTAGTTAGAAGGATAAATAATTTTAATTAAGTAGGACAACTTTATTTAACATTGATAAAGGATAATGATAAATAATAATTAATAGATGGGGACCCCCTACATATCTCTTATTTGTTTAATCTTCAATATTCCATTGTTCCTCTGTAATTTTAATACGCATACCATGTCATATCATCATCATAAAACACATGCACATTCAACAACTCAAAGTAATCATGCCATAAATACACGTGTGCCTCCTGAAATATCATAAGTATGACAAAAAATAAGTCAACATGTCAATTATCTCAAAAATAAAAATGTAAAGTGATATTAAATCATATATGATTTTGGGATTTTGTGAAATAATTCATGGAAAGTGAAACAATGTGGGGGGAGGGGGGTTTCTTGCACGTATAAAAGAAAATGAAAGTTCTTTTGATATTTATATCTTTGACCACAATCAAATGCTTTCAACGTTCAACTCATATGGTCAAAAAAAATATTTCATATGTCAATAAATAATCAACATGTTAGCTTATATCTTATCACTAAATCAATGTTGAGTATGGATAATATTTTTTCCTTAAAAATAGAGAGTATTGTTAAAATTTAGATTCAAATTCCATGCAATAATAAACTCTTATCCAACCTACATTAGAGGCCTATCGTCAATATTTTGAACAGGAAAAGCATTAACTCAACAAATATATGCAATTTATAAATTCATGTCCTTTAACCCACAGAGTCGTTATTATGCAATAAGAATAGTATCTTTTAAAAATCAACAACTTGGATTAAGTACTTATCCATTCTGGATCTAAATCAAATAGGAAGATAATACAATTATGTGCATAAATGGGCTCAGCCATTGAAACTAAAATCGAATTCATGCTTGAAGTGATGACCTTCTCAAAACTAATCATCCAAATTTGACCATGAAACATGCATGGTGAGAAGCATTTTGGACCCAACAACAAAATAACCAATCTTTTTTTTAAGGTTGAGCATAGGATAAACAAGTCTTCTTGAATTCAAAATTATGTGCGAATGAAGCAAACTTTCAATCCAACATACAATATTTACTTTTAGAGTCAAAACCCACGAACTGAAATATTTATATATGCGCATCTATCACCAGGACA
The DNA here is from genome assembly GCA_032191745.1 of Picea mariana. NCBI lineage: Eukaryota > Viridiplantae > Streptophyta > Pinopsida > Pinales > Pinaceae > Picea > Picea mariana. The sequence continues at coordinate 5,592 of JASDQU010203983.1, forward strand.
AGAATTTGAGACCCATCAAGTCGAACTTATCGAAACACTTCTTATAATGCCAAGAACTTGAAACTTGGGTAGAACCTTAGTTCACAAATAATGTTTAAAATTTGGAAAATAAATCATGGAACCATGAACCCACACAACTCCAAATTCGACTAAGGATATAGGTACACACATGGATAACATAGTCCAAGGTAAAAATTTCAAAAAATCCTAGATTGATAAAGTGTTGGGCTTAACTAATGCATATGGGTTTGAACCCTGGGAAAAGTAAACACATACAAAGGGCCCCAAGAAAAATTTCTCGACACACAAACAATATGTTTCAGATAACTCGAGCTGAGAGAGCTAAGAACATGTAAATTAGACTCCATTATTTCATGTATGGAAAAGAGAACTAAGAAAAAAATCGAACCCATGTCTCCATTTAAACAAACTTAAATTTGTTACTTTCAAAACAATAAAAATATTTTTTTTTTGACATAATGGAAATTGAAGGTGTTAATGCATGTAAGGGAGATACATGCTAAAAACCAGTCCAAACAGAGTCATTCTTAAAATTGTAATTGCAAAACATATATATTTGATGAATAAACTAGTTGATGTGTGCATACCTTTGTTCAAGCGATATAAATACTTGCAAAAGTTGGTGTAAATAGTTAAGGAACCACCATAGCCGAGCTTGTTTACTAGACTATTGCTACAACACTTTTCCAATGACCCAAATAGAAAATGAAAGGCCATAACCCAATATCGAGGGTGGTATATGAGGAATGTGAGCTTCATGCCCATGTCTGTTTGAATTGAATGCATGGGTGGCTATCATGTCGTGTCTATTACCAAATAGAACAAAAAATATGCCAGGTCATATTTCCACTTTGAAACAAGTGATATGACAATCAATCACAGGCCAAAATGAGTGCCATGTATGCGAGGGGAACACACTAGATCCCAATTGTCAATTTGTTATAAACAAATGATGACTCGAATAAGTGATTAGGATTTATTCATGTCATGTTTCCATTTAAAACCGCATTTATAACATATCACGTATGTAGTCTATTCATATCTGTCAATTTGAGTGCCTAACATATACCAAAGCTCGAATGGTATCCCAAAACAATCATATCATCGAACCCAAACTTACCGTTTGTTATATGAAGTTCAATCCTCCAACTTTTACACATAGTATTTGTAATATAAAGTTTGAAACCAACTTTGATCATATTCCATATGTTCATACAAACTTTTGCATGCCAAAAAATATCTCTTGTGTTTATAATGACCAAAGTGATCCATTAAAATATGACACGATACCTTTCTTTGTATGATTGTGTTCAATGCCACAAATTTTTCAAACTTTGTGAGCATAGCCTTAACTTTTCATATGCAATCAAGTGATGAAGTAGACCTTATAACCAAACTGAAGGATTGAAAATGTTATAGTTGTCATGACAATCGTAGGTGTAAATCATTATTTCCTTTGAAAGATAAACATGCATATGATAATACTTTAGGAATAATTGAAAATAAACCTTCATTTTTCTTATAGGGGGGTCCCACCTACTAATTATATTTCTATGCTCAGTCACAATAGAATTTTTATACACATTAGTATAATTTCTTCCCAATAACTTGTACAGAGTTCCACACTAAACTCCCCTTATCAACACCATTTCTCCTCATACCATCTTACAAGTGCCCTTTCCCAATAAATTATCCACACTTGCATCATCCAACTCACTTGTAGATATTAGACTCTTGACTAGATATGGAATGTGCAAAAATATCGGGAGAGTTCTAATCCTTCCATATTTCAAGAACAACTTGACCCTTCCACGTTGCTTGATTTTGGTTGTCAAGTCATCTGCTAGGAAGACATCACCATCATCATACTTTTAATATTCATTTAACCACTCCTTGTGAGGATTCATATGAAATGATGCACCTAAGTCGATCAACCATACATCATGATCTGCATGTGTACCTGTAGATGTTAGGTAAACATCACCTCCTTCTTCTGTGGAGGTTTTCTCCTCTGTGGAAGAGGCATCATCAGTTCCCTTTGCTTTATAAACATTCTTATACCTATAATCTTTCTTATAATTCCTAAATTTACCACATTTCTAGCATATACTCAAATGTTTTCTTGGGCATTTAGATCTACCTTTATATTTAGATCTCCCTCTCAAAGACTTGTTTTTATTTCTATCTTGGGGATGAACTCTTACAAATAAAGCATATGTGTTATGACTATCCATGATTTTCCGCCTCATCTCTTTTGATAACAAGGATGAAACTACATCCTCACTCTTCAATGAAAATTGAGTCGTACTGCCAATTTCTATAACCAAATTATCTCAAGAGTTTGGGAAAGAACATAACAAAGTAATACACTTATCTTCTTCTGCAATCATAATATTAATAGAGACAAGTTGACGTACTAGAGTATTGAAGTCATTTTTATGCTCTATCACAAAATCTCCATCTTCCATCCTAATATGATACAAATTCCTTCGAAGAAACAACTTGTTTACTAGGGACTTGAATTTTACAAATTCTCCAACTTTTCCCATAGTTCCTTGGTTGTAGATTCTCTCGACACATTCAGTAACACTAAATCTTCCAGGAAGAGTCGAATCATACTCCTTGCTCTTCTATCCAACTTTTTACATTCTTCTTTTGACATACTAGTAGATTGAGTACTAGTAATTTTTGTACCAATAGATTGTGCACCAATAGGTTGTGTATCGGGATCCACAACGATCCATTGTTCTTTGTCTACAAGAAGTTCCTCCATATTGAGCTTCCATAGCTAAAAAAAAATTCCAGTTGAACTTATCAATATTGATTCTAGAACCGCTCTGCATTCTCTGTCAACACACAAATCATGACTACAAATCTCCCAATGAACCCAGGTTTATCATAGACCTAAGATAAACTTTATCTATCAAGACCAAGCCAAACCCTCAACAACAAAGGCGTCTCCCTAAATCCAAAAACACGTTTTGATACCACATGTAAGGTTTAAACACGTGAAGTAAAGAAATGCATACATATTCTTAAGCAAAACATAAATTAATCAATGGTTCATACACATAGTACACAAAGATTTATGTTGGAAACCCTTAATCGGGAGAAAACCAACCTTCCTTGGTGCCATACCTCTCAACTCTTGATTGTATTAATTTCACCATTCATAATACAATATATAAAATATTTTAGGTATTATGCAACTACCAAAACCCTAATCCCTTAATACAATATAGTCATACGATGTCGTCAAATCTGATGCACCCCCCACACACATGCAAATAATATAATACATACCCAACAAAGTACTATAAAAAAATAATTATTTTGTTTGGCCTATGTACAAAATTGGATAAAGGGGAAATATTTGTAGTCAAAGGATAAATAATTGATGGTCAAAATGAATCGAATGTTATAGTCTCAGCCTTCACCAGAGACTAATAAGAAAAAATGAATCAATAATAAAATGATTTATTTTGTATTAAACAATTTAATGAGAAATTTATGTTGATAGTTAATATCTAACATGTTGTGAATCATGGAACCTTTATGATAGTCACTAAAATTTGCTTATTAATTACCCATTAATAGTCCATAATTTTAGTCCACTTAAATTATGGATTTCTCATGAATAATGGCAACAATAAACAAGGATTAATAATGAAATGATTAATTATATACTAAATAGTTTATTGTAAATAATGGAAGGTGGATCAATAATGAGAGATTAATTAATTATACATTAAATAACTTAATGAAAAATTCAAGTGGAAGTTAATATGGTATGTAATCTCAACCATTAATGTGAGATTGGACAGTGGAGTCACACCTACTGACATAAATATGACACAAACATGTACTTCGATTGTGAGTAGTCATATCACATGGTTTCTCCTCATTGTTCTACCTTAATGTATGTAATATATTCATTTCACCAACACCCAAAATGTTTGTTGAAGCTTAGATTCTTCTATTCCATTCATCCCAAACCTGACCCGACCAATGTGACCCTTCTTTAATGTTATCTGATCTTTCTCGCTGATAAATGCCCATTGTACTACATATAAATAAGAACTTGGTGTTCATCACCCACTCAAAAAAATTCTTGAACGGATTATGATTTTCAAAGCATTCACCATTCGTTCTCAAAAAAAAATCTGAAACCATGAATCATGAAGTGACAGATTTAACGGTCCATCTACCAAATTTGTAATGCAATAAACATTAACCCACAACCAACATTAATGTTGTGCTACGAATTTCTACACGGTGAATAATTTTTTCATTTATGATGACTGTAATAAAATGGACGACGATAGTGTTAAGATGTCAAATATAACAATACAAATATGGATAGTATGGATGGTGGTAGCTTTAAGTTGTCCAATATAACACTACAGATATCGACGATATTGATAGTTTAAGAGATCTAATTATAGTCGGCAACAATAACAAGAAAGTTGATATGCAGGTTCCTTGATATTATATGATTGAGTTGTAGCTGGAAACAATAACAAGTAAAGTGATATTGATATGATATGTGATTGAGTTGTATCCAACAACAATAATAGGTAAGGTGATATGGAGGATGAGATTTCAATAGACCAAAATTGTGGTGCAAGCCCTTTGCTAATGGCCACAGACTATTCTGAAGAAAATCCAAAAACAAATAAGCAGATGGTATGTTGGAAATGGACCAAAAATATGTGTGTTGAAGACGAAGCCACCTCATATGTTTTCCAACGCTATGACCACTCTAGAATGCCCATCTTCCCAAACTTTACAAGACATGAAAAATGTCCCAATGTCCGACATTGCTTCTACAACCACACCAATGAAGTTTCCAAGGATTTGTTCATGTGAGTACCATATATATATATATATATATATATATATATATATATATATATATATAAAGGGTTAATTTATACAATTTATTAGAGTTCTCTATAGTACAACTTCTATGCATTTTGGTTAATTTGGAAATTCCAAGGGAGGTCATTATGTTTGTTTAAATGCAGGTATAACTTTGGTTTCTATCCCAATGGACCTAATTGTGGTTATAAAGTATCCTAGTCCATCAAAATCCTGGGAAAGAGGTTTTAGAGATCATTATAAGGAAGAAAGAATCCATTAATAAATACAGATACATCTAAACTATTAGGAATCCTAATTCCTCCACTTCAAGCTTACCACAAGGAACTTCAAGGTTTCCTATATTTTCATTCTCTAACTTACAGTGTTAATTTTTTTGGTCTGAGGTGAACTTTTATTCATGCACATGTTCCATGTCCATATGTAACATTGTCGATTTATATTTCCACTCTTTCTTTATACAAATCCATGTATTTTGTTGTCAAGAGAAACAATCTTGAAAATTTGCAACTCCCTATTGAACGAGGAATGTGGGAAACTCAACCAAGAAATGAGAGCATTCTTAATGAATCCTTTCATAGATTTGATAACGTTATTCTTATATTCTATGTGAACCAATCCTATCTTTTTCATGTAAGTACGTCATGAATGATACGGAGGTTGCATTGCTACATCCCATGCACATTTAACAATTCTTCTTTTGAAACTGAGTTCATATATTCAATTTATTTGTAGGGATCAGTGATTAGTAAATTCATGTTTTTAACTTATTTCCTTGTCATATACTAGTTCTTGTAAAATATACATCATATGCTAGTAGTTGTAAAATATACATGTCGGCAATGACTTTCATTTAAATTTTAAAATATTTGTATTGACAGGTGTGTTTAAAAATTGGTTATATATTCCACATGCCAAAAAATGACCTGTAGGCTGTAGTCTGTGACTTATATATATATACAGGTCATTTTTTGGCATGTGGAATTGAGATAGTATCCCTCCATCGGATGGTTGGTTGTATCCATATCACCCCCTATGTCCCTTCGGGCGAACACATTTATTTTCTCTGGTTAGTTTTTCAAAGTGGCCTGAACCAATCAGTTGAATTATTTAACTTACAGTGTTAATTTGTTTGGTCTGAGGTGAACTCTTATTCATGCACATGTTCCATGTCAATATGTGACATTGTCGATTTATATTTCCACTCTTTCTTTATACAAATGCAAGTATTTTGTTGCCAAGAGAAACAATTTTGAAAATTTGCAACTCCCTATTGAATGAGGAATGTGGGCAACTCAGCCAAGAAATGAGAGCATTCTTAATGAATCCTTTCACAGATTTGATAAAGTTGTTCTTATATTCTCTATGAACCAAGCCTATCATTTTCATGTAAGTACATCATGAATGATACAGAGGTTGCTTTGCTACATCCCATGCACATTTAACAATTCTTCTTTTGAAACTGAGTTCATATATATTCAATTTATTTGTAGGGATTAGTGGTTAGTAAATGCATTTTTTTAACTTATTTCCCTGTCATATACTAGTACTTGTAAAATATACATCATATACTAGTAGTTATAAAATATACACATCGGCAATGACTTTCATTTAAATTTTAAAATCTTCGTATTGACAAGTGTATTTAAAAATTTGTTATATATATATATATATATAAGTCACAGGCTACAACCTACATGTCTTCTTTGGGGATGTGGAATTGAGATTGTAGCCCTCCATCGGATGGTTGGTTGTATCCATATAGCCCCCTATGCCCCTTCGGACGAACAAGTTTATTTTCTCTGGTTAGTTTTCAAAGTGACCTGAAACAATCTTGGCGAGATATTCGCTGAAAACTTGCAACAACCCAGACTAGTTTTCAATCTCCATGTAATAAGTAAGAAGTTTTTTGTTGCTTGAGTTTGTGTTCTCTTCCTTATATTATATTATGAATTAAAATTTATCCCATTTTACAATTAATTTATGTACATGCTTTAAAAATGAATATATTAAAAAATAGATAATTGCAAAATAGATTTTCTTTTATGTTATATTACTTCTATAAAATATATGTAATTTCAGTTTTACAAAAACACACAATAAACAATTAGAAAAGTTGTGGAAATTGACACATAATAAATAATTAGAAAAGTTGTGGAAATTGCCAATTTTCCAATCCATTATGCCCATGTAAAGTCCAACACATGTAATAGCTTGTTAGCACACTACACAGTACAATCTACTAGTCCAACTTGAAAATATTATTGACAAGGAGTTTAAGGAAACTCTTCTACCACATACTTTGATTTGGCCCCATACTAACTATAAAACCACCCTTTTCATGGGTTTGGTAGGGTACTATAGAGGGTTTATTGAAGGATTTTCACATATTGCACATCTGATTACATCTCTGTAGAAGAAAGGTGCATGATTTGAATGGACTCCAAATTGCGCAAGGATTTTTCAGCACTTGAAGAGTTTATTAACAAGTGTGTCGATTTTAAGAATTGTTGATCCAGATGCAGACTTCAATGTGTACACAGATGTATGCAAGGAAGGAATCGGTGGGGTCCTAAGTCAGAATGGACATGTAGTATCCTATGAATCAAGGAATTTGAAAGAACATGAAAGTCTCTATTATACGCATGATTTAGAGTTGGAAACTATAGTGCATGACTTTAAGATGTGACAGAATTATCTCATGGGAAAGATATTTTCGCTGAGAACAGACCATGTGGTCTAAAGTATTTGTTTGGAAAACTAAGTTTGAATTCCAGAAAAAATAGGTGGTTAGAGTTCCTCGGTGAGTATGACTTTGACATAAGGCATATAAGAGGAAAAGAGAATAGAGTGGATGACGCACTCAACAGGAGGGTGCATAAAATGTATGCTACATTCATTAGCATGTACCAAACCGATTTGTGTGAAAGAATTTTGGAAGTTTTCAAATCACATCTACATTATATGGATATAAGTGTGAATTTACAGCAAGGTATGTTCCAGCCAAAGTTTGAAGGCTATGAGTTAAAAGAGGATGGGATCCTCATGTATAGATGTAGATTCTATGTGCCAAATGATCAAGACTTGAAGAGCCTAGTTTTGTCAGAGATGAATAAGGTTCCTTATGTTGGACCTCTAGGTTACTAGAAGACCATTTTTGCGGTCAAGCAAAAATACTTTTGGCGAGGTATGAAAAAGTTGAAGAATGAACACAAGCATCCAGATGGTTTGTTTCAGCCTTTTCCCATTCCTGAGTGGAAGTGGGAAGTTGTGACCATGGATGCAAAACTAATTTTCCTAGGACTTCTAAGCAACATGATTCTATCATGGTGGTGGTGGAAAATCTTACCAAAGTTTCCCATTTTATTCTAGTGAAGTCAGAGCACAAGGAAATCGACATTGCTAAGATATACAAGGTGATCGACATTGCTAAGATATACAAGGCGATCGACATTGCTAAGTATAATCACGAATATTAATATAATATTGCATCGTTGCATGTTGATTGACTCGGACGGAAAAGAGATGGGGGGCCTACTCCACTGGAAAGAGGGAAAATGGGGTGAGTTGTAAATCATGGGGAATATTTTAATAATATTTCCGGGAAAATTTTAATCTCATACATATTGTTTTATCCTAAGTTATTGAGGTTGGGGAACGGATCACCAAGTGGCTTAAAGTCACTTTTGGGGGTGACAAGTGTCAAGTGGGAGGCATGCAATATATATTGTTGCCCTTAGTGTATTTTGGGAGGATGGTATTATTATTGATTTTGTAGGCTCTCGTGAGGAGAAGTGGGTCAAAATGTATGGACAATATGATTATTACCCTATCTTCCCAAAGAAGCTTGCAGTAAGTTGTGGGGGTGTAACCAGAATTCTACTATCAAATAATTGGGTTGGAATACCATGAGTAGGCTCTCTAGGTGAGAGATTGGTTGTTTTGGAGTGGTTTCTAGACCTGTGATATTATTCTCCAGGTGAGAATATTGTTTAGAATTGTTCCGTAGTGCACTGGGCACTAGTCACATGGCTAAGAGAGTTCCTATTTGGCCTATTGTTGGTAACCCCGAGAAGGGAAGTGGGTAAGTTGAGGGACTGGTGAGAAGAGAGGGATAAAACTTCCTTGGCTGTGATAGGAGTGTGGGGAATGAGGGACTATGGGATATTTGCAGCAGTGGGAACCTAGGACTGGGAAATTCTATTGCGTTTTAGACCATATCTCTTCTCTAGGACCCTATTTTCCCTGGTGGAGTTGAGCCCCAACTCGAGGGTGACCTATTGCTAAAATATTATGAGAAACAACATCTATGGCTGAGAGAAACATCTGATTCAAGGCTACAATTGGTGGATTTCATTTAATATAAGTGTTCTCTATGTGCTTGTCTTGTTTACCGAGCATATTTGACTATTCTTGACATAGGTTAAATTCTTGTATGTGTTGCATATGAGTAATTGTTGTCATTCTGTTAATTTCTAGTTGTTCAAGTAAGTATGGTGCACATAACCTGTATTTGTAGTTGTGCATGGATATGAAAAAATTGGTAGTATTTCCTATTAAATTAACCTTGTGGTTCTGGTTATGAGTTGTCAAGAAGAAGACTAAGTGGTCGAGTGCACAAGATTGTAACATGTGTGCTTCAGAGGTTGGAACTTTGGTGTGTGTGATTAAGGAATTGGATTTTGTGCACAATATTAATAGAAGTGGTGCATGACACCCAGATGGTAGTGCACAAATTTGTACTGCATGGTCAATATGTTGGTGTGCGCAGTTGTTTCCTTTAATTTCTTCTACTTAAGCTTGTTTGAAAAAATATTGTTTCTTCCATTGTTACAAGTTGTGTGGCATGACTCAAGTTTGGGTTGAGCATGTTGCTTCAAGTTAAATTGTGCATATTATGCTAAAATAGATTCTACGCAGTGTATCTCTAGAGTAACATTGGTCAGTGGTATGTTGGGAATGTTACAGTTTGGTTGACTTAGAGCATGTGTAAGGTGGTAATGTGACTCGGTAGGAGACTGGGAATGTTATAAAGTGGTATCATAACTTTATCAGAGGGTTTTATGGAGTGATGTGGCCTAACTTGGGGTGGCTGGGGATGTTACAATTCTTCAGGGAGGTGTTCAGACTCCATGGCCTTCCAAGGAACATAGTTAGTGACCAAGATAGTAGGTTTCTTAGTGTGTTTTGGTAGGAGTTGTTCAGTTTATCTGGGACAGAGTTGACACCTAGCACTAGATACCATCCCTAGACATATGGGAAGACTGAGATAGTAAACAAATGGACAGAGGGATACCTAAGGAACTATGAGCTAGGGAAGAAAAATACATGCATAAAATGTTTGCATCTCAGTGAGCATTTCTACAAAACCACTCATCATATGTCCATCGGGATGATCCCATTCAGGTCATTGTCTGGATATGATGCTTTTTCTTTTTTGGATTTGGTTTTTAGAGAGAGAAGATCTCGTAAGGCCAAGGAATGGCTATAGGAAAGTTAGGACATCTTAAGAGTCCTGAAGGAAAATCTACAGGCTGCTCAGAATCAACAAAAAATGTATGCAGACATACACATGGTAGAATGCATCTTTGAGGTTGGAGATATCATCTTTCTCAGATTACAGTTGTATTGACAGTCGTCGCTGAAGAGGAGTGGTGTAGAGAAGATTAAGCCCCTCTTGTGCGGGCCCTACAAGGTGATCAGGAGGGTTGGGGAAGTATCATAGAAGTTGGAAATATTGTTATTATGGTAGTTTTTGGAGCCATTAACATCTACATGTAACCTTTGATGAGACTATAATATTATGGGAAGCAAGAAAAACCCTAGAAGGTTAGTAAATAACCTTAGAAGACAAGTCGTCTCAAGATAATAATTTATATTAAATTATTATCTTCCAAAAGTATAAGTCAGCCCTGTTAGGTCAATTGGAGGACTATAAATAAGAGGGTGCTAGAGCTCATTTTACACGCTCATTCTCACAACTGCATAAGGACAAGTAGTGTGCATGAATGGAGGAGAGTTGCATCTGCAGCAGTGGTAACTTGGGATTTGGTTATGGTTAGAATTTTTTCTTGGTTATGGTTTGGAATTTCTTCTTGTTCTTTGGTTGTCTTTGCTTGGTATGTTATCCTTGGAGAGAGGTACGCTACCTTGATTGGCTATTGGTTCTAGGTTTTTCTTCCAGAATTATTTTGTATGTCAAGGTTAAGGTGCTCAGGGGTGGACTTTGTGCCTATCTTTGGGTAACAATATTTCTATATTGTCTATGGTGAAATGAGCACATATATTTTTCTAACAGGTTATGGGCCCACACTATCTTCATATATTCTAACCACTGTAAGGTAGATTGGAAGGATTTGCTCAGTTGCAGTTGCAGTTGCAGTCAGAGTTTTTTTGCAGCAACAAAATTATAACCCTATTGTTGAGGCACCTTAAGTGAAGCACTTGTTCTAATTCCTAGATAACCTAGTGCGCCCTAGCCTATCTCACCTCCTGATACTCTCAGCAAGCCAATGCGTCAAGTTTTAGGTTTTGGTAAAAGTCAAATATTGACCAAGTCAAAGAAGTCATGACTTACTCTATCAAGTCAAAAAACAAGTTATAAGGGCCTTCTAACTTCAGATCATGAAATACAAGGATTAACCTCATCCTTTCCAAGAATAAAGTGTTGGATATCGTGAAAGGAAATATCATGGAACCACAATTTGAAGCAGAAAAAGATAAGGAACCTCAGAATGTTGCAGTTAAGGAGAAGTTCAAGGAAATGACATCAATGCTATTGTTGTGTTTGTTTCGTCACTTGGGTGAGAAAAACGAGGGCACTTGCATGCCTAGTTGGGCCTGCTAGACAAGAAAAAGGTTAGTGCATGGGTTAAACAAGCCAAGCACATGAAATAAACAAGTAAACAAACTAAAATAAATAAGGAAATAAAACTAGAATGCATAAGAAACTTTTAGAACCATAAACAATCAACCAATGACCAAGATTATGCCACCAATGGATAACTATATTAGTTGGAAAAACATCGTAGAGAAAAATGAGGACTTATGAGTCCCCTCTTCCTCCTTGGGAGGGCTCTTGAGTTCCCTAATGGAAGAAAAATGGAAAATTATGAAGAAAATCAATGCTTATTTCCTCAAGAGGTGAGTGTAATGGCCTATTGGAATGATGCTAGAATGCTCCTAGGAGAAAAGAGGATTCTCAAGGGAGAATTGAGGCAGCATAACAATACTATGAAGATCTTGGTTTCTTAGTGCACTCATGACCTCCATTTATATCATTTCTTCAAGGCAATATTCAACTGGTTCTTAGTGTGAATAAGGGGCCCTTTAGGGCACCCGTTGATCCTTGACCAGCCCCCCATTCAGATTTATCTCAGATCTGAAGGTCAAATCAAGTTGGGAGCTGGTCCATAAGTGGTTGGGGGGGAGACAAGAACCATAAATGCACCATTCACACGAGTGCATGGATTTTCTCATACACATTCGTGCATATGGTGCATTGTGCGCTCTACGGGCTTCTTTGGCCCACACACTGTGTGCGCGCTTCCTTTAGTGAGTTTGCACATGTCAATTTTTGCCCAATTGTATAGTTTTTGCCTTTTGAAATGCATTTTGATGTTGCAGGTGAACTAATAGTTGTTTGGCATTGTTGTATTTTTGTAACCATTTGCGTGGAATGTTGCGGACGAAATTTCAGTGATAACAACTATGAGTATCATAGTGGACTCTGTAAAGGACCATTTGATATCCTACATTTCTCACATTTACTCATCCAAGAAGATGTACGATGATATAAATAACCTCTTCTCAGTCAGAAATATTGAACAAGTAATGAGTCTAAAGAATGAGCTATTTCACCTAAAGATGAATTATGATGACACCATAACATCATACTTTGTAATAATCTCTCAGTTAATAGATCAACTATGAGCTATTGAGGAAATCATTTCAGAAAATGAACTAGTAAATATTGTACTTAATGGTCTTCCCAAGACATGGGATGCATTTTTCGCAAGCATGAACACAAGAACATAGTATCCCACATTTGAAGAACTTTGGACTTTTTGTGCACAAGAAGAATCAAGGATTAGTGCAAAAGAGAAATCCCAAAAGAAAGATGATGATAAATCCTACACAACAAAGTTCAAGAAATTCAAGAATAAGAAGAAGTTTGGTTCAAGGAAGAAACCAAATCAAGAAAAGGATATGTGTCTGTTCAGTATATTATTATTATTTTTGGCCGACTTCTTCTCTTGGAGGCTAATAGCCTAATATAAATTATCTTCTTGAGCCGACAAGGCTTCTAGGGTTATTAGCCAAATCATTAGGGTTTCTCTTGCTTCCCAGAGTCTTCTATTCTCTCCAGGTTCACACGTGGGG
>JASDQU010203987.1:10032-24215 GCA_032191745.1 Picea mariana
ATCCATGATATTATTTTGAAAATGGCTTTGAAAACATATATAAAGAGAGGGGTAATTACTAAAGAGATAATCTTTTATGTATTTTCTTCCAATAAAAAACAATGTATATTAGATATTTTAAGGATAAATCAAAATATACATAGTAGTATGCCTTTTTGGCACTCATTTAGGACTTCATTATTGGCCTTAAAAATGTTTCTAAACTTATACAATATTTCATAGAACGATGGCTTAAGATGCCAAGATTGAATACATTAAAAGAAAAATTGAAACAACCCATAAGTGATATCCAAAGTCCTATATACAAAAACTAATTCTCACATGCACTTAAATTCTATATATGAATATTCAACTAATTATATATTGAAAGAAGTTTCAACTATGAGCTTGGAATCCCTCATTATCACAACACTTAAAGACCACTTTTTGAGACAATTTTTAACAATACCCTAAGAGCATATATAGCATCGCTCTATTATATGGTCCTTCCCCAAGACAAAATTTAATGGATATTATGTGATTTTATATTAAGTATATAATTCCCCTTGCTCCACATACCCATAGTGTCCCTTCACATTCTCCATCAAAATAGCCCCTTGCCTTTGATTTCTCAATATTAGGAAATTTCACAATTCTTGAAATTCTTATCAATGTAGGTTTCCATATTCCTCCATAAGAATATATAATTTGGTCACTAATAGTCACTAACTTGTATGGGATGGATCTCCTTTGTTTGAAATATCATCTCATTTCTGCCAACCATATGGCCCATGTAATAGTACAAGGCAATGATTGGTGAGTCAACATTACTTTGTCCTTATGTCAAGCTTCAAAACATTTGGAAATTGTTTCCCCCACTCATTTACCTTTTCCATTTATGTTATCAAGTACAAACAAATGGATATTCTTTAGGCCCCATCATTCTGCCTCCTTTGGTTTTACAAGATTACTCCACTTCACCAAGCGAATGCCTTCCCTTTCTCTTTTCCATGTCCACTAAAGACTGAAACATTTTTTCCTAATTTTTTTCAACATTCCTTTCAGAGTGCAGGCTAAAGACCACCAATACATAGGTATCCTCTTGATGGTGTGTGTGATGAGAATAATAGACTTAGGTTGGTTCTACATCAATTCCCAACAAATCAACATAGATTTTTTTTTGCTCATTTATCACTAAGAGACATTGTTAGCATCCATAAAATATACATGTCAAGTTGGAAGATACACAAAGTTTTCTCTTATTGTTGTCTATCCATTCCCAAGTCATACTTCACTCAACTCAATGACATATTCTCCTACTATGATTTCTTAGATGGGAAAAATCTAAGTGGGTTGGATGTGTGAGATAGCAATGAATCAACCTCTACTCTCACAAATCAAGATGATTATCCCAATGCCAACCCTTAGGTGGCCATTTGGAAAATCATGGAGGAAAAGAAGCTCAAATACCATGTGTGTGGAGTTGTCTATGTTACTTATTGAATTCCCTATAGCCTCCAAAATTCTAGAATGGGATTTCAAATATAAATTAATGGAACTAAAATCTATTATCTGGCAGTGAAATACTTGTAACAATTTCACAGCTGCAACTTCCAATATGCATATAGTTTTTGGAGGGAGACGATAACCTAGAGCATTGGCTTTTAGGTTGATGATCATTGTCTTTTGAATTCTAGCTAGTAAATTAGATTAATGATCAGATGTAAAACATATGTATTGGGAATAGCTTCATTGAATTTTATGCACATGCCTAGCATCTTGGAAATAGGAAGATGACAACTATGGTCTAGTAGCCCTTAATTTTGTAATAAATATTTGTGTTCATTATTCTAAGAATCGTGACTCATTTATCAATAAAATATTTCTATCTCTTCTTGAAAAAATGTCATAAGATTCACACACCATTGAAAACATAGAATACAATTAGACACTTTTAATATCAATGTTTGAGATCCATTATTCAACATGTTGCACAAGTCCCAAAATCCATCCACCTTTTGAGGCCCATGCCTTTTATCTAATTTCATGAATTCAAGTCTTTAATGTTATGAACCAAATAAGAAAATAGGAATAAGAAACACCCAATTCAGTAATGTGATACTTAAATGAGGTGAATGAATGATTGAATAGGAAGCATGAAGCGTGTTGTATGGGGAATCCTCCTATTACAATACATTCAAATGCACAAAAACGAGATATCTATTTAAATGAGTCTCTTTTACTTATATATTTAGGAGATAAACAAGGTTAGAAGGAATCTAAAAATAGTAAACCTACCAAAAATATAATCAATATAAAGGTAATTAATTAGGGTTAGGAGCTTAACATGCCCCTTCCCTTCAAATAAGGGGTGATTCCAATCCTAACAGTTCTATATGATTATGTATGAATAACTCATCTTACCAAGACACATATTCCATAAAAATGTTCTTCCACTTGATGAGGTACTATGTAATTTCTCTAGTCCTTAATTTCTTCATTAGTGATTCAATGTATGTTTCAGGTTCTAGTATGATTTTTCCATCTCCATCAAGTTCTAGAAAAATAGTTTTCTTTGGGTTCTAGTGTGATTTTCCCCTCTTCATGGACTTTTGGAAGAACACTTTTAAATAGGATCTTGACACCAATCTTAAAACATGAAATACTAAATAGAAACATGAATAAGGAAGAAACTCCAATCAGTGATCCATACTACCAATCATTTATTTAACATTTTATAGTGATTGTAGTACTTGTGTTATAATTTATTGTCCTTATTTTGTTTCTTGAGGGATATATATTTGTATGGTTGCAACTTCATAACTAAGAAATCCCCCACCTCAAATTTTCTTTCACTGTGATGTTGATTTGCTTTTTTTTTTCATCATGTTTTTTGTTATAGTTAATTTTTTGTCTAATAGTCCACTATTCTCATCACACACACCATTTGAGAGGATACTTTTGTATTGGTGGTATTTAGCCTACATTTTGAAAGGAATGTTGGAAAAAATTAGGAAAATTTGTTTTAGTTTTTAGTGGACATGGAAAAGAGAAAGGGAAGGCATTCACTTGGTGAAGTGGAATAAGCTCGTAAAACCAAAGGAGGCGGGATGATGGGGTCTAAATAATATCCATTTTTTTGTACTTGATAACATAAATTCTTTGAAGAATGATGAGAACTAAAGGTTTGCGGGAAAATGTGATGATAGTAAAGTACATAGCTCTTGGGTCAATGGAGAACTAGATTAGAAGAGAAGTCAAGAAATCTAAAGGGGGTCAATCATCTGAAAGACATTAGTAAAGGCTTAGCCTTTTCTAGGAAAATGGTTGGTTTGGATAATAGGGAAAGTAGACATAGTGAGAATTGGGGGGGACCCATGAATGGGATGTATAGGTCATTATAGGCTATTTGGGCCTTTAAAAAATACACTCACAAATCTTGAGATTCATATCATATTAGATGCAATAAATCCATGGCCTAGATTTATATGGAACCAAGGATGTAAATCGACAATTCAACTTAAGATCCAAGGAGGAGATGCACGATAATGGAAACAATTTATTTCTCGCATCTAACATAGTGCTATGAGACTTAGTGAAAAATAAGATGAAATTTTTTGGTCAAAAATAAATCCTTTGGAAGATACACAACAAAGATAAGTTACAAGATTAGAATGAAGGAGAATTAAGAATGGGAAAATAAGTGGCGGTGAAAGTCTTTTTGGAAGTTCAAGAGTCCTAAAAAAACTATAATATTTTTCCAATTGCCAAAAGAAGACATGGCAAGGCCCTGGGAGGTTTTGTGTAAAAATAATGATGAATTTATAAATCCCTGGTTAATACATTGTCCTTACACTAAAGAAGTATGGAATGAAGCATTGGAATTAATAAATGGAAAAGGTAAATGAGTGGGGGAAACAATTTCCAAATGTTTTGAAGCTTGTCATAAGGACAAAGTAATGTCGACTCACCAATCATTGCCTTGTACTATTACATGGGCCATATGGTTAGCAGAAATGAGATGATATTTCAAACAAAGGATATCCATCCCATACAAGTTAGTGACTATTAGTGACCAAATTATATATGCTTATGGAGGAATATGGAAACCCACAATGATAAGAATTTCAATAATTGTGAAATTTCCTAATATTGAGAAATCAAAAGCAAGGGAATATTTTGATGGAGAATGTGAAGGGACACTATGGGTATGTGGAGCAAGGGGTATTATATACTTAATATAAAATCACATAATATCCATTAAATTTGATCTCGGGGAAGGACCATATAATAGAGTGATGTTATATATGCTCTTAGTTTATTGTTAAAAATTGCCTCAAAAAGTGGTATTTAAGTGTTCAGATAACGAAGGACTCCAAGATCATATTTGAAAGTTTCTTCAATATATAATTAGTTGAATATTCATATATAGAATTTAAGTGCATGTGAGAATTAGTTTTTGTATATAGGACGTTGGGTATCACTTATGGGTTGTTTCAAAGGAATGTTGGAAAAAATTAGGAAAATTTGTTTCAATTTTTAGTGGAAATGGAAAAGAGAAAGGGAAGGAATTCACTTGGTGAAGTGGAATAAGCTCGTAAAATGAAAGGAGGCAGGATGATGGGGTCTAAATAATATCCATTTGTTTGTACTCGATAACATCAATTCTTTGGAGAATGATGAGAACTAAAGGTTTGCGGGAAAATGTGATGGTAGTCAAGTACATAGCTCTTGGGTCAATGGAGGACTAGATTAGAAGAGAAGTGAAGTGAAGAAATATAGATGGGGTTCGATCATTTGAAAGGCATTAGTAAAGGCTTATCCTTTTCTAGGAAGATGGTTGGCTTGGATAGTAGGGAAAGTAGACATAGTGAGAATTGGGGAGGACCCATGGATGGGATGTATAGGTAATTATAGGCTATTGGATCCTTTAAAATATGCACTCTCAAATATTGATATTCATATCATATTAGATACAATAGATCCATGGCCTATATTTGTATGGAGCCAAGGATGTACATGAACAACTCAACTTAATATCCAAGGAGGAGAGGTAGAATAATGGCAACAATTTATTTCTAGCATCTAACATAGTGCTATGAGACTTAGTGAAAAATAAGATGAAATCATTTGGTCATAAATAAATCCTTTGGAAGATACAAAAAAAAGATAGGTTACAAGACTATGTTGAAGTAAAATGAAGAAGAGGAAAACAAGTGTGGTGGAAGTCATTCTGGAAGTTGAACAATCCTAAAAGAAACTATAATATTTTTCTAATTTCCAAAAGAAGACATGGAAAGGCCTTGGGAGGTTTTGTGTAAAAATAATGATGAATTTATAAATCCCTTGTTAATACATTGTCCTTACACTAAAGAAGTATGGAATGAAGCATCGAAATTAATAGATGGAAAATGTAAATGAGTGGGGGAAACAATTTCCAAATGTTTTGAAGCTTGGCATAAGGACAAAGTAATGTTGACTCACCAATCATTGCCTTGTACTATTACATGGACCATGATATGGTTGGAAGGAATGAGATGATATTTCAAACAAAGGAGATCTTTCCCATACAAGTTAGTGACTATTAGTGACCAAATTATATATTCTTATGGAGGAATATGGAAACCCACAATGATAAGAATTTCAAGAATTGTGAAATTTCCTAATATTGATAAATCAAGGG
The DNA here is from genome assembly GCA_032191745.1 of Picea mariana. Taxonomy (NCBI): domain Eukaryota; kingdom Viridiplantae; phylum Streptophyta; class Pinopsida; order Pinales; family Pinaceae; genus Picea; species Picea mariana. The sequence continues at coordinate 15,695 of JASDQU010203987.1, forward strand.
CACGGGGCTATTTCGATGGAGAATGTGAAGGAACACTATGGGTATGTGTAGCAAGGGGAATTATATACTTAATATAAAATCACATAATATCCATTAAAGTTTCTCTTGGGGAAGGACCATATAATAGAGCAATGCTATATATGCTCTTAGGGTATTGTTAAAAATTGCCTCAAAAAGTGGTCTTTAATTGTTGAGATAATGAGGGACTCCAAGCTCTTAGTTGAAAGTTCTTTCAATATATAATTAGTTGAACATTCATGTATAGAATTTAAGTGCATGTGCGAATTAGTTTTTGTATATAGGACGTTGGATATCACTTATGTGTTGTTTCAAATTTTCTTTTAATGTATTCAATCCTGGCATCTTAAGCCATAGTTTTATGAAATATTGTATAAATTTAGAGACATTTTTAAGGCCAATGATGAAGCAACAACAAATACCTAAGTCCTAAATGAGTGCCAGAAAGGCATATTACTATGTATGTTTTATTTATCCTTAAAATATCTAATATGCAATTTTTTTTCTTGGAAGAAAATACATCAAAGGTTATCTCTTTAGTAATTACCCCCCTCTCTCTATATATTGTTCCAAATCCATTTTCAAAATAATATCATAAAATAATATCATGGATGACTATATAAATATGCATCAAACTAATCAAGATTTAAAGTTAAAGACACATTGTTATTGTTCCAATTAAATACAACCAATAATTTTTTTTAAAATAAATCATTTGTGAAGTAAAAATGAGGAAGGTCCTTGTGTAATGAAAGCTACATATATTCTTGTATTAAAGCTACATATATTCTTACATATATTCTTGTATTGATGTTATTGAATAACCCTTATCCAACAAAATGGAAAATGGAAAGGCTTTGATCATGTCTCGCCTTTAAGTGGCACCAATAATTTATGGAAGGGATCAATTATATTTTCATAAATTAAAAGAGTATATCGTTGTAAATGTTAATAATGATTGTTTTAGAGATCTTTTTTTATAGCATTGTTAAATTCATTAAATTTCATGTTAAAATTAATGGAAAGTGAATGAACCATCGCAAACAATTATTTTGATAGAGTGTACTAAAAAAAAATATAACAATTAAAGTATTTTGGTCAACTAAATAAATATATAATAAAATCAATAAAAATAAACATCTTAACAAAATTAAGAATTAGTAATCTAAAACAAATTCAAAATCAATATATTCATACAAACAAATATAACTAATTATAATTTTTTGCATTGCCAAAATTGTTATCTACTTTAAAACTTAAACATATAAAGAAATATAATTAATTATAGATTTTTACATTGCTAAAATTATTACATACCTAAATTCTTCAACCCTAAACTTAAAAAAAAACACCATTATCAAATCCTATAATAAATAAGTAAAATTTCCATATATATAAAGACTTATACAGTCAACCAAAAAATACTTTGATAAAACTTATAGTATAATACTTAACCTTACACATTTTACTTTTATATCCAAACACAATCCTGTCATGAGACCTTTTAACAAAATATATATACATCCTCTCTTTAAAAAAGCACTACATATACAAAACCAATAGAAATTGTGGTATTTCTTGTGAAATTCAAATTCTAATATTTTTCAAAATAAACAAAACAATGAAAAACGCCTTGCTCCTGTGGTATGTCAGACTGAGTTCTATTTTGCAAAACAATGAAAAAGGAATTCCTAGTTTGGCATGTGAGACTTAGTCGTTTCAGAACCAGAGCGATATGTCTTCAAAGTTGCGGAAATGTTAATTTTAGTGGCGCTCCGTGAAATTCTCCACTCACAATTTGCACTCATCCACTATAATCTTTTCTACTTAAAAAAATACAATTCCAATTACATATGTCGATGAATTTTGGATTAAATTCAAAATTTTGTCGATGTTGTAGGAACTCTGGAGAATGTCGGATCGTTACCCGACCATGTGAAGGAGGATCCAGGGAAGACGACCTGGATGGAGAGGCCAAGGAACTGTTAATCGTATGGAGCTATCCTTGAGGAGAACCACGACCTAACTTTTGCAAAAAAACTAGAGATTCTTTCGGCTCTCGCCTTCCGTTCTACCTTCTGCCATCACCCTGCACCACTTTGAGCTAAACAAAGTGTGTTTTTGAAATATGGCCTAGAATAAACGGGAGGCAGACGTTTAAAATTTGAATTTGAAATTATTCTATCGCATTTATGATTGTTTTGATTACTCAACCATCCGCAAATGGTGAGGGTGTTGCTTACAGAGACTACGTCTGGAAGAGGGGAAAATGGAAAATCGATGGTCGAAAAAAGTGCAAGCGGATGGGAGAACAGGTATGAGTTTCGAGGGTCAGAAAGGTCCCATCACCGATGGCCGAGAATCCATTTCCTAGAAGAGTTAGCTTACACCATTTCTTATTCTCATGGGATATGTGACCATAATGATGATTTACGCCACCCTTTTATTTTCATGATACATTTGGTCCAGATGGCCAAGTTTGCTTCAAGTTAAGTTGTCACAGTTTCACTCCTTCGGGTTGTTTGACTACCATGAAAAATAAATGCCCCATTTCTAATATGGTAGCTAGGCTAGAGTTCCTTTGGTTTTACATCAATGGTGTTAATAACTATAGCGTGCAAGTATGGTATGTTACTAGGTTATGGGGGGTTGGCTAGGGCTTACAGGTTCAACGAAAATGGGAAAAAGGAAAGAATGGGTACCCTCTCCTAGACGACGCTTGCATGCAACATCACATAGGTTTAGTCTCATCCTTATAAGATCTACTATAGTGGGTTTTATAGGTTAAAAGGGGAAAATGGGTAATGGGTCTCATGTCTTTGGATTCGTGGAAGGTTCTGGGTAGGATAATTTAAAAAACATAACACGTAATGTAGTTTGAACAAGAGTCAAACAAGTGTCACTAAAAAAGAAAGACATTTAACAAGTGTTACTGAAAAAGAAAGGCCAAGCATTTAACAAGTGCCACTAGATCGCCATTGACACAGACCAGGTCTATTCTCTTTAAGTTCGATGAGTTAAAGAAAGCAAAGTTTGATGTGACCAGACAACAATACTTCTTGTACAATGCAATGCAAACTTTGCAACACAGGGTGATGATGGAAAAAGAGCTCACACCCATTGAATTTATAGAACTGAAAGGATAATGAATTTGACTTTGTGGGTGTTCCAAATCTCAAAGCCTCGTAGGACAAAAATGTACACACTCGAAGCAAAAAAGAACTGCATTACATTTTGAATACAGACTACTGAAAAGGTTGGGTTTTCTCTTGCAGGGATCTAGAGGGTTGGCATTGGACCTTCCTCCTTTGCAAACAACTTTGGTGTGTTCCATTAAGTAAATTGCATTCACAATTAGATGTGTAACTATATTTTATGCCTTCATTCCTTATTTTTGTTAAACGTAATTCCCTTGATTTTGCAGTTTGCAATCTATTCAAGTTTCAGAGTCTAGACCATCTGCAAGAAACAACATATTGTGAGAATAATTTTACATGAAATAAGTGAAGTCGAAATTACGAATACCTCCTCAAACTATTTCTTCGATTATCGAAAAGACCATCAAGTATCCAAGATTTTCATATTTTTGTTTTATGAAAAGTCTACTAATCAAGCCCCGGTGGCACACATAATCACTGTGAAAATTTTACCAAATAATCATTGTGTTGAGGATTAAAAGATCCCTGAAAAGAATAAAATTTTCTCCATAGATCTGAGGATGCCCGGGAACTATCCCAACCATCGGATCTATGATATAGTCAGGCCGACGTTGACGAATTTGGGAGGACAGAGGTTTTGTAACACCAAAATCCCCAAAGTCTCGAAGTTAATGTGGACTATGGATCTAAGGATCCTTCGGGATCCCTCGCGGCCATTCGATTGTGGGGACACGTGTATTATGTCTAGATCATGTGGGGGTCCATGTGTTGAGTGACAACGTTGCCAGGTGTCCCTCTCGGAGTGGCACACATTGGGACCCAAGAGACCCTTGAACAGAAGTTACAAGCCGTAGATATTTTGGGTACGTAGATACCCTCAGACCGTCAGATTCAGGCTGTGGTCAGCCCGACATTGACCGATTCTGGGAGAAAATAAGAGTTTGCATCGCAAAACTCCCAAAGAGTCGGGAGTCGAAGCAGATCTGAGTCATACAAGCCAAAGGGATAGGTGTCATCAGATCCTGCACTCCAGAGAGAAATCACTACGGGAGAATTGAAGTGTGAAGGCACGAGGATTTCTGAAGGTCAGAGTCCCGAAGTCATCCCAACCGTCCATTGGAAAGGGATGTGTGGTAGAAGATTTGCCATTTTGGAGAAAATTCACTACGGCAGAAAAGGGATTGTGTTGAGCAAGAACTCCCAAAGGCCGGAGAGTCGAAGTTCATCTGAGTTGTCCGTCAGCTGAGGACAAGTGTCAGCAGATATTTCATTTCAGAAGATAGCCACTTCGAAGGAAAGTAGGGTCGCGTGAGTTGATAACTCCTGAAGCTCGAAATTCTGAAGTAAATCATGACTGTCGATATGAGAGGGACATGTGTTAGAAGATCGTGGAGTCTGGAAGTGCAAACTCCGAAGGAAATGAAGTGGAGCATTGATCAGAAGTCGTCTGAAGCTCCAAAGGTAAATAATCATCCTAGCCGTCCATCGTTGGAACACATGGAGACTAGAGATTTACTCCGGGGGAAAGTCACTCTAGAGGAATTGAAGAGTAAAAGCATGAGAAATCCCGAAGGTCGGAGCACTGGAGTTCATCATAACCGTCCATTGGAATAGGATGTGTGGTGCGAGATCTTTTACTTCGAAGGATTGGTACTTCGAAAGAAAGAACGTGGAGGAGCGTTGACTGCAAGTTGCCCGAAGCAGGGCAAAGGAAGGATATCGACCATTGATCGGGGAAAACATGTGGCGCTCGATTTGTAACTTCGGGTATGAAGTGGTTCAGAGGAAAGAGGTGCTTGGAGCATTCTAAACTTCCAAACGTTGAAGTCTCGAAGTAAATCTCAGTCATTGGGTGTGAAATAATTGTGGATTGTATACCTTTTCTATGTGTGTTTGTGAGCTAGGAGTTCGGCGGATTCAGAGTCAAGTGTGTTGAGAATACCTAGAGCCCGAAGCTCCAAAGCACCCTTTGAGTTAGCACCTGGGCACAACCCGAGGTCATATGAAGGAAGGGGCCTAGCATGGAAAGCTAGAACCTGCTATTCAAATCCTTCAAATGGGCTAGGAAAGAGCCCGCGGGTTTGGAAGAACATGCACTTTGGTGAAACGAGAACCTAGAGAGAGTTAAGGGAAACAAAATTTTGATACCCCACCCCTTAAAAGAGCACCTAGGGGTCGTGTTTGTTACAAATTGGTATCATAGCACGACAACAACACTAGGTCTGCTTGGGCTCATGCACGAATGATATGAAAATATTTATGGAGGACTTTAAAGGGTAACACCCTGTCTTACTGCATTCCTAAGAGGATTAGAAAACCTCTACTGAAGAGAGGAATGAGATCCTTTATTGTTGATAGATGTTTTTTAAATTGGCATTGTATGTTGCTAATGTTCCCAAATAAAGAAGTTGACTTCACAGTGCAAGTGTACGTGATGTTGTACAGTCATAAGATTTTGTTACCAAGGCTAAGATGAGCCTGTGGAGAATATTACTGCCAAACATAATCATCTGCATAAGTTCCTTTAGTAGAAGGATGCAGATTTAAAATACAGTTGGGATTTTAACCAACGATATTGAATCATGCTAAGTTTGTGACAAAGGAAGCCTAGCATTTCTTTGAGAAATGATAGTCGATCCTATAGGAGTGGGATTATGCTAATGGACACTAATAGAAAGAATTGGATGTGAACAAATGGAAAGGATCCATAGCAGTAATAACTACTGATTTAATGAAGGGTTAAACCTTGTATAATCCCTCACGATTAGATGAATGAGTCTGGTGACCATTTCCTGAAAAGGGAGAGCATGCGCAGCTCTCGGGTTTCAGAGTGGACTGAGAAACAAATTTTGTTTCTGGGTATAGGAATTGCTAGACAGGGGTTTTCTAATCAAGCTGATAAACAAAGATGTAGAAATATAGAGTGATTGAGTGATAAATCACAGTAGCCTCCCTTTCTTGGTGGATAGGAAACTAATCTACCAGATTTCTTGTGGGAGGAGGAGAGTGGCCTCCGCCCCTGACTGTGCTGAACATAAGGAAGAATTCTAGGTGTAATGGTCAAGACCGATCTTGACCTAAAGATACTCTGGATTTATGAACAAGGATACTTAGTAATTAACATAATTCGAAGCTGCATTTGGTCTTTAAGGGAATAGTCCAAATGGTATTAGACATTAAATTGTTAAAATTAAGATAAAATGGTGGACTAGATGTTGATCCTGAAAATGGTAAAGAAAGTGTTGGGGCACTTCTAGAAGCCCAATGGGTCAGATTGACATCCAGTGGTGGATGGTAGCCATATAGATATAGTTGGAAGTTGAATTGGTTGATTATGTTACCTTGGGCATGGTTATAATTTCCCAGATTGTATTTATAAGTTGGGTAATGTTCCATGGAGGTTGAGGCAAGAGTTTTTTCTTGCTCGTTGTTATCGTATAGAACTGGAACGTAGTTATGACTATGTTTGATTCAACTTCCAATTGGATGTTGTGTGAATGACTGCAATCTCACAACTGAGAGGGAAGCTCAGTGTTGTGTGTCCCTATGAGGCTTGTCATAAGGATGGCAACAATATCCTTGGAAGAGGATCTAGAAGTCTGATAGGTCCATGTGTAAATGATGCACATGCATGATTTAAGGATATATGTATACTAAAGGGACAGTATGGATTCCTTGATGAGCGATATGTAAGGCAAGAATTGCACTTGCCAAGATTAAGTGAATACCCTGGATGCATGGTTGAATCCATTTTGAAGAGTCATGAAAGTTATGTTTTGAATGATATCTTAAGGGGGATGCTCTCCATTCCTTTAGGAAAGACTAGTATAAATAAATGAAAGAGTAAATGAGCAAGGATGGTCTATTGCCAAGATAAGAGGCAAATGATTATGCCTTGAGAATCACATGAGAATGATTTGGAACAATCACGAGTTGAATAATTTTAAAGTAGAGATGTATGTAGGTTGTGAAATATACCCATGGAAACTACACACAGACTTTTGATTATGCATATGGTTAAGTACATCATGTATGTAAGTTAACACAACCAGAATATGTATGGATACATAATTTGGGTGCATGAAAAAGATGCATGTTTATATTCCTTATGGAATATTTGGTAAACAACTAAAGCTAACTCAAGGTTGAGGCCATCACAGATAGTGATGGACATGCAATAAGGAAGTTGCATGCTGAGGGAGTTCCCTGTGGAAGAACTATGTGAAAACTATGCCAGGAGGACAGAGTCACAACCTTAATAACTACTGAGAATTAAGCAATGAGCTACAAGTTTATATATATATATATATATATATATAAGAACCTGGATTACATTTTGAAAGCATCATGTAATAAATAGAAGACTAATGAATGGATAAATGAGTATGTTTGAGTTAATAGGCTTGGTTGAAGCCATGTTAAGAAAAGGAAGTGGGCCCTTTAGAGATAACTCAGTTGGGCTGAAAAGTCCCAGGCGATGTAGAAAGAATTGGAAGAAGGGGAGAGCCCTCAATTCTTTTCTTACTGAGTATTATGTTTTCTTTGGGATGAGAGACCTAGTACGCGGATGAAAGTAAATGTTTTGGCACCATAGTGATGATGGTTGTATAGTTGTAGAAACAATCAAGATTTGTTTGTGTTGCACTCATGAAAACATTCAGGATAATGTGATGAAGTGCATAAAGATGTGTTAGGACATGTCTAAAAATGTTTTATTGTCTTAACGTTATGCACAAAATTTTTGAAAGGGAGTTGTATGCCACGGATACCCAAGTAGAGTATGATTCAGGAAGAAAACCTTGATCGAATCAGGTTAGTCAAGAACTTGACAGAGGAGATGAATGTCAGTCATTCATCGGAGGGAAGTGTTGAGTCCATTTTTGTGCTTCCCTAAACCATACTTTTGCTTCTTTATTTGCCCATTTTACCTTCATTTTATTCCACATTTCCCATGAAACAGCCTATCCAAGGTAAATTTGTCATCCTCTAACTTCAGAATTGAATTTTCTAAATTATTGCATTAAAATTGAAAATTTAGCAGAAATTACAGGATTTCACCAAATCCCGTAATAGCTCCGTCGTTTGTATACTTGCAGGACACCTGGGCGAAATCTGACACTTGGGTTGCGTTCCCAGATGTACAAGGATGGTGAATAAGCTATCAGATTCGAAATCTAAGACTGCTAGATGCCTGGTCAACGCCGGTCAAAGAGGGCCAGTTCAGCAGAAATTGCCCTGTTTCAGCATTAAATCTAGGACAGTTTTTGATTTCGTGGGATTTTGACCATATTTTGAGGATCTAGAAGAGGCATTCGACCCTCTTAGGATATTGTGGATCTACTTAT
>JASDQU010203990.1:5796-17294 GCA_032191745.1 Picea mariana
TCATGAATTTCATGGGATACATTTTCACTTTCAAGTGTCCTCTCTATTACGAAGTTTTTCAATCCTTCCATGAAACCATCCATCTTTGCCTCCAACTTAGCTTCCATCTCTTATAGTTCATATTTTGTTACTATCTTCTTTTGTAAATCATTTATGTCCCTATGGATTTCTTCACCTTCATCAATATTCCAAGTAGGATTGTCTGGAGGCTTATTTGGTGTAGAATTTCCCTTTTTGGGTGGCATGTTGGCCAAGTATCACTTTTGAACCTTGATTTTGAGGTGGTTCTGCTAGACAATCTTTCTTCTACTATATCTCCCAAGTTTTGGCCATTCTGGCTATGAAAATTTATTTTTTGTATTTCTCTGATATTTATTCTCTGCAATGCCATAGGTCTGATCAAAATTGGATGTGCCAAGTGGAATTTACGGTAGCTTCCCCACAACTTGCTGATTTTTGGCCTTTTCAGGAGATCTCACTTGTATAGCGTGCCCCACACAAAATAATTGATATAAACTTCTGAAACTCATACCATAAATACTACAGACTGTCCACTATCCAATGAAACTAGTCTCACCCAATTTGGATACTCTAGGAAGAATTTATGATTGATTTACCTGGAACACCTTCTTGAAACTAGTCAATAGGACTAGTCAGATACCATATCTTCCATAGGGTGTATATACAAATGTAAGATGAACAAGAAGATGAAAGTCTTACCACTGATACCTTACTAATTTCGTTGAATATCATCTAGATTTTAGGGTCTGAAATATTACAAAAAAAGTTTTATACCGAAAATTCCACAATGACTCAGTTCAAGAAGATTCCAGAACCCTATATTGCATAGGTTGTATCTCTGAAATTATAAGGCCTAGGGAGATGAAATTTTAACACAAATTACCTTGATCCATATACTAAATACCCTCCAAGACATTCCTTCTGAAACATTGTAGAAAAAAATTTATAGAAAAAATTCCAAGATGTCTCAGATGTAGCAGTGAAACCCCAAGACCTTGAGCTCTAATACCATATGTTAAGAACCAAATATCAATATAGCATAGAAAAACCTCAGAATAAGTATTAAATGCCTTGAAAAAGAGATAAACTTAGATAATAAGCCTCTTCGAGGGGGAAACCTCCTTATGGCCACATAAATGTACAATTAAAAGATTATTCAAAATGAAAATGTCTCCTTAGTATATATATAGGAGACTAGGAGGTATAATTACAACTAATGGCCTAAAGCCAACATAAATAAAATAACATTACTAATATAATATGCCCCAATTAAGGGGTAATGAGCCATTATTTAGGGCTTAACATCCTCTCGACGACATTTATGCTTTAGTAATCAAGACTTTTGGTATGATTTCCTTGTGGCATCTCACAAATTCGACTGACCCCCCATCACTTCCTTGACGTACTCGAGTCCGGTAATACTGACCATGTTCATCTATTAAGTAAATAATCCTAGGCTTGTCTTGTATCTTTTCACTTTGCGTCAAGAAATCTTTCTGACTCTTCGTCCCTCTCTTGATAGTTACTATTTGGTAACGATGTTCCTAGTCGAGGTCGGTATTCAAAAATGTCACTGAATCCCTTGTCGAGGAGGAATTTATGAAGCAATGTTGAGATAGTACACAAGAATCCTTCGTGCAAGTTAGTATAAAATTTTTCTTTTATTCTATCAATAAATGTTCGATATTTGACGGCTTGATCTGAGATATAGTCTTCGACAACTTTCTCGAACCAATCATGCAAATTCATTCATCGTACGTTCATAAGCTTGACACCTAGTTTCTCGTCGGTTATCAAATTACCCATTTCCCGACTTGTTGATGTACTAAAATATCGCTTCAAGGAAAACTTCTAAAAATCTTTCATGTGTTTCTGAAAATAATATTGCTCTTTCTTCTATGAGTGAGAGATTTTTTTTTCTGGCTTAATTTTTAATGTAATTTTTAGTCTTGCGCTCCCACTATTCACCTATGTCTTGTAGGGTTAGCATCTATGTATGCTTCTGCATGCCGAATTTCAGAACTACCAACAATGAAACCAATGTTGTAATATAGGGGAAAGTAGGGAGAGTTACCAGTAGTCCTTACACAAGCACCATTGGAGATACATGCATATAGAGATAGACAAAGACATGCATAAGTAGTGAGATCCCAAAGATATTTTTTTATTAAAGGATATAGAAATACATTACAATGTATACAATCTCTCACACAGAGCTACCAGAGTCTCTATGTGCTTGTCTATTTATACTCCTATATATCTAGTTACCAGGCAGTTGAAACTACTTAACTCCTTGGGTTGATCGATTATCAGATACTTCGACCGACTTACATTTCCAACTAGGTTAGTCGACCAACTATTTCTTAGTCAAATGGTGAGCCTAGTTGACAGAGTCGACTAGCCCCTACAATAGAACCTAATATAACATATAGTAATTATTCACAACTTCGATCCTTTTACTATATCCAAGAAAAAAACAAATATGAAATTGAAAAAGTGTTGCATAGGAAAAAGGAAAATCTAACAACATATCATTATGTAGGCTTGAAATAATTCCAGCTAATCAAACATGTTAAAGACAAAAAGACTAAGAAGAATTTATTTATGACTATATTTAGCTTCAACTCATAGTAATCTTAGAACACATTCCCATAAGAAAATGACCCAATGAATTTGAATCTATACACACAAAACTACCAATGGAGTGAAAAATAAAAGGAAAAAGTATTTGGCAATGTTTCTAAACCACATCTTTCCGATTTACAAAAACTGAGAGATATGAAAAATGGAATATTGTTTTTTTCAACAAATTATAGAGAATGGAGCAAAAAATGAAATGAAGGCTAAAAATAAAATACTATTTCAGAATTCAATTTCAATATTTCAAAAAATGGGGAATGAAAACGAAGAAAAATATTCTTCCACTTGATGAGCCAGTCCAAAATATCATATAAATATTTAAATATAAATTATGTCTATCTAGTGATACATGTAATGTTTTTACATAACTGTTTTGAAAATGATTAAACATGGTATATGCAAGATAGAAGAGAGTTTAAAGATGAGATATTTGCATTCAAGGAGTGAAAGGATTCACTCATTTCGATCCCCCTTCGGAATCATCATTCAGAGATCAGATTGATATATGATGCTCAATTGATAGTTTGAAAATTCTAGCATATTAAATTAATGTCCCTTTTAAGATCCTCAATGTAACAAAATCCCTATAGAATTTTATGTTTCAAAGAATACATTGGATCTTTGATTATTGTTATGGAATTAAGAATTAAATGTCTAGCATTATCTCTAGACCAACTCAATTTTATCCAGGTGGACATTAGTGGCCACCCACCTATTCCATCTGGCTCTTCTTATCCTTTTTTAGTTCAGCATGTTCTTATGTGCTTCTTTGTAATTGTGGGTTCTACACTTCTGGGGTTGTCTGAAGCCTTACACATCTTCCAGGTGGAAAATGGTGGCCTTTCACCTAATCCAAATGGCTTATTTTGTATTTTTTCATGTCATCACATCTTGTTGTACTTCCAGGGCCATTTTGGAGCCCAAAAAAATGTTTTTTTGGCTCGCCATAGTCAAACTCTAGACGGAGTCACAGTTTGACAATGTAGTGTGTAGTTCTCTGAAAGAAATTTCCAATGGGCTATCACGCTCCTAAAATAAAGGTCGTATCAAAAGTTACGACCCTAGGAAGTTGAGGTACCAACTTACCCATAGGGGCCCACATGACTTTTGTCATTTCACCTCCTAGGGTTAGGTTTTTGGATGTCTAGGGTTTTGGAATTCATGAGTAATATCAAAAAGGCCTCTAGAGCCTCATCGTAATCATTCTTCTCAGACGGATGCACATAGCAGCCATGTCTCTTCTCAGAGATAGATACCACCATTCAAGCAAGTGTTTCAGTTCTGTAGTTTTACAGTTTCATCATATTTCATTTATTCAATAGAAGATATTGTTCACTCTATATCTATGTTACTCTCCATATCTCTATGTTTAATGTATTTAGTCTGTTAATCGATTCATTCCGCTCCTAAATCCAGATGAATGGTATCAAAGTGGTTTTCTCTTCACTTAATTTTCTTCGTGCATGTCCCTGACAAGATCTGGTTACAAGAAGTTGGGACTTGAACCAATCGATCCATTGCAATATCGGCCACGCTGAGCTCGACAACAACCCATGGGGGACAAAAATAAATATGATGGAGAAGAAGATCCTTTTAAAATGTTGCTCGAGGAATCCCTCGTGCGACAAAGGAATGAAATGATGGACAAATTTGCGCAAATCCTTCGACGACTGCCCACATGAGAAGCATATTCATCAAGCGACCATGCAATCCCCTTCAACGTACAGGTAAATTTTTATATTCCACTATTTGAAGGATTGATAGATGTGGATGTTGTAGATAAATGGTTGAATATACTCGAAGGGTATTTTTCGATCCACAATTTTTCCGATAGGGACAATATTAATTTTTCACTCCTCAAGGTCATACCCCATGTTAAGGACTGGTGGGATACTTACTCTGAGTAAAGGGCTGTAGAGGAATATGAAATATTTGTGGTGGCCCCTACATGGGATTCCTTCTGAGATGCCATTAAATAACAATACTACCCTGTTGGAAGATACGAGGACCAATACACCAGATGGACCACCTTGCGTCAAGAAAGGGACCAGACAGTACCAGATTTCACCAATATTTTCCATACCCTGCGCACCAAATTGGGTATCAAAGACTCTGAGCATCATCTGATGCTCAATACCATGGTTGTTTTCATATATACATTCAAACATAAATGGATTTTCTAGACATCACCTCATTGGGCATGGATTATAGATACGTTGTCAAGATTGAGCAGAAGTTTAAGCAGAAGAGGTGAGAGTTTGGATCTGCAAACTCCTCACAGCTGCAACATGGAAAAGATGGACCCAACTCACACAACAAGGGACCGAGCCGAGATGGCCACTCTCAGGACAACAAGTCCAAGCTGCAACATAATAAGGAAATGAGAATATGAAGAAGGACACGAGAAAATGGTGTGAGTAGCATAAAATCCCTTGGCACAACACTGAAGAATGTCGCTCCAAGAAGTCACTCGTGGACGAGATGAAGGCTTCCAAGTCATAGGTTGATTCTTATTCCAAATCAAATCCCAAAGGAGGGAAGAGAATTATCGATGTTGAACCCAATGCCACTGTCACTACCACCAAAGTTTGGCCAAGCAAACCAGAAGAACCAGAGGAAGGGGAATGCCTCGTTCACTCACAAATGTGGGTAAAGGGGGATTTGCTTCATTTCATTGTCGATAGAGGAATTCATAAGAACATGATTTCAGTAGAGTTCATCAAGCAACTATACCTTCCAATTACACCGCACCCACAACCCTACACCCTTGGTTTTCGTCTCCAAGGAAGAGATCTTCGAGTCATTCAACAATGCCATCTGCCCTACGACATCAAGCCTTTCAAATATGAGGTATTGTGTGATATTTCTCCCCTTGAAGTTTGTGATTTTATTTTAGGACAGCCATATTTATGGAAGCGACATGTTTTGTATGAGTCTAGACCTCACAGTGTTATTATTAATTTGGGTAGAAAATTGTACAAGATACCGGAGGTAGCGCCGCCTACCGCTATTTCTTTAATCTCTTCTAAGCAATGCAGTAAGGTCATTTCACAAACCGAGAAGTTTTTCTCCTTTGTGATCCATGCTCACAGTAAGCAGAGGGTCGCCGCCACATTTGTGACCTCTACACAGAGCCTCACTTTGCAGCAGAAGCAAGTGGACGAGATCGTGGAAGAATACAGAGACATCTTCTCCTCACCCACCAAGGTACCGATGCACTGCGAAGTCAAGCATCCAATTGATATGGCCCCTGGTGCACCTCTACCTAATGGACTAGTATATCATCGCTCGCTGATGGAAAATGACGAAACCAAGTGTCAGATCCAAGAGCTTCTTCAAACGGGTCACATCTCACCCAACGCCTCCCATTGCGGAAGCCCGATTGTACTGGTGCAGAAGAAGGATGGGACTTGGCAACTCTGCATTGATTATATATACTTAAACAAAATCATATTCAGGAACCGATACCCAATTCCAATGATTGATGACCTTCTTGACCAACTCAAGGGGGGGGATTTCTTTAGCAATATTGACCTAAAGTCTAGCTACCACCAAGTTCCCATCGAACCAACTCATTTATGGAAGACAACCTTCAAATCTAAAGAAGGTCTCTTCGAATGACTGGTCATGCCCTTTGGATTAAAAAATACACCACCCAATTTCATGAGGTTGATGGATGTTGTATTGAGACCCTTCACCAAATCCTTTGTGGTGATATATTTGGATTATATCCTCATCTTCAACAAAACTTGGGAGGAGCACATGCGACATATTCAACAAGTTTTGAGCACTCTACGGTAGCACAAGCTATATGCCAACTTGGAAAAATGATCTTTTGGCATGAACAGGGTCCAATACTTGGGCTACATTGTTGATGAGCATGGGGTACATGTGTATCCAACTAAGTTCCAAGTCATTCATGACTGGCCATCCCCGACCACACTAACTGAGCTTCATATCTTCTTGGGACTAGCCGACTTCTACCGACGGTTCATGTTGGGATTCTCCCATATTGCATGGGCCCTCATCTAGGTGACCAAGGTAGGTGGCAGGGAAAATGTCATGTGGGGGAAGGAACAACAAATAGCATTCGATGATATAAAGCATCGCGTGTACTCAACTCCAGTACTCTCCTCACCCGATATGCAACAACTGTTTGAGATTGAGACTGATGCATCTGACTATGCTATAGGCACAATTATCACTCAACTCGGTCATCCAATGGAATACCATAGTGAGATACTCTCATATACTATTTGGAAATGCCCCACCTATGACAAGGAAATGTATTCCATTGTATAATCCTGTTGTCAATGGAAACATTACATTCTAGGAAAGGAGATGATCATACACACTGATCACAAGCCTCTGTAGTTCATACAGACACAAGGGAAATTGCAGAACGAATTCCATCAGAAGTGGTCCACCTACCTACAGTAGTTCCATCTCAACATCAAGTATAATACAAGGATCTTAAATCACATTGTTGACTGCCTCAATCGTCCTTCTGTGGATGCACTCACCACTTTGCTCCATTCCCATGGACATGAGGCATCTGAGTGGCCCCAACTTTATCAGCAATATCCAGACTCACTACCACCTATCATCTCTTGGTCACAGGCGCAATTGTCACCGATTTTCACATTCAGGACAAACTATTATAACATCTGGTCCATCTCTGTGTTCCTACAAGCGAGCATGCAAATATGATTTGGGAATCCCACTACAATTGGATGGCGAGACATTTTTGTGTGGAGAAAACTGTGGTCGTTCTTTAGAAACATTTTTATTGGCCAAAACTTCAACAAGACGTCAGCAAGTATATCAGATATTTCACTACCCGTGACATTGCCAAGACAACCATAAAGAAGAAAGGCTTGTACACCCCTCTTCCTACTCCCGAGAAGCCTTGGAAATCCATCTCAATGGATTACATGTCTGGCCTTCCATCCACCAAGCAAGGAAATGGCTGTGTATTTGTGGTTGTTGATCGATTTTCGAAGATGTCCATCCTCACATCCTGCAAGAAGAATATCATAGCGGTAGATACTACCAAGATTTTCTTCGAACGAGTGTGGGTCCATTTTTGGATACCGTAGACCATCATCTCCAACTAAGACAACAGGTTCCTCAACACATTTTGGTCGAGTCTCTAGTCACTGTTGGACACCAAGCTCAATAAATCCACTTCTTTCCACCCCTAAACAGATGAACAAACAGAGGTCCTCAATCAGATGATTGCGCACATCCTGTGCATGTACAACTCTAAGCATCCACATACATGGGATGAGAGTCTCCTCTATGTTCAACACAGTTACAATAGGGCTCTCCTTAGATCCATCAGCCATATCCCATTTCAGGCGGGGCTGGGATTCCAACCCTTGGGTGTCATTGATGTTGCTCTCCATCTTTCCACAACAAAGACAAACTCTTCCAATGTTCAGTATGCGACCGAAAAATCCACTAGATTCATTGAGAAGATTCAACACATCCGCCAACAGGTCCAAGAGATTTTACAGAAATCCAATACTAAGTACAAGGAACGTCATGATCAAGACAGGGTACCACACCAGTTTCAGATTGGTGACAAAGTCTGGTTACATTTGTAGAAGGAGCATCTCACAGAACTCCATCAAAAGCTCTGTCCACTTCACTATGGGCCTTACACTATCACCAAGGCTGTGGGTAGAAATTCTTTTGATCTCAACACTCCACCCTTCCTTGGTCTGCACCCACTGTTCAATGTGGACCTCCTTCGGCCATATTTTCCACCATTATTGGACACCTCGGAGATTCTAGAACAAACAAAACCAATAGATATCAACCCTGAATGCATGGAACAAGCATCCATTGATCATATAGTGGAAACACAGGTCAAGGGAATTCGCCAGTAGAGGATCCAGCTTTTTCGGGTTGTCAAGGCAGGGAAACTCCTACACCAAGGAAAGTGGCTAACCCGAGGCCAAATCAAACAAATTGTTCCTCACCCGATGTGGGAACTCAACGAAATGGAGACCATTACTTCCTAAGAGGGGAGGATTGATCCAGGTGGATATTTGTGGCTACCCACCTATTACAACTGGCTCCTCTTGTCCATTTTTAGTTTGACACGTTATTTTGTACTTCTTTGTAATTGTGAGTTATACTCTTATGGGGATGTCTGAATCCCTACACATCTTCCAGGTGGATACTGATGGCCTCTCACCTAATCCAACTGGCTTATTTTGTATGTTTTCATGTCAACACATCTTTTTGTACTTCCACGGCTATTTTGGAGCCATAAACAGTGTTTTTTTTGGCTCGCCATAGTCAAATAGTAGATGGAGTCAGCTTTTTATGGCATAATGTGTAGTTCTATGAAATACCTTTCGAACGACCTATCACACACCTAAAACATAGGTTGTATGACAAAGTTACGACCCCGGGAAGTTGAGGTACCAACTTACCCATAGGGGCTCACATGACTTTTGGCGTTTCACCTCCTAGGGTTAGGTTTTTGGATGTCCGGGGTTTTGGAATTCATGAGTAATATCAAAAATGCCTCTAGAGATGCATTGTAATCATTCTTCTCAGATGGATGTGCATAGAAACCACTTCTCTTCTCAGAGATAACTACCACCATTCGAGCAAGTGTTTCAGTTCTGCAGTTTTACAATTTCATCCTATTTCATTTATTCAATAGAAGATATTGTTCGTTGGATATCTATGTTACTCTCCATATCTCCATTTTTATTGTATTCATTATGTTAATTAGTTCATTCCACTCCTAAATCCGGATCACAATTAGTATGAAATAATCACAACCAACATCCAACATTGAGTCCTAGGAAGCACAACTACCCAAGAAATTTTGGTTTTCCATATATATGAAGTCCTTTTCATGTAGAATTGCATTTTCCTACAAATAATACAATAATGGAAACATCTGTTGGACTTGGTGGGAATCCAAATGTGGCCTTCTCATATATGGAATAAAATATTTGAGCATTCCAAGTCTCTAGCTGAACATTCTATGACTGAGGCCATTGGAATTATGTCACCCATATTGTGAATGTTTAGTAGATTGCCTTCTTCGCCTTGTTCCTTCCAGGCCTTGTTCAAAGTTGGTGAAAATGTATTAGGTTGCAGGGTATTCTATCTTGGCATAGATATCATTTCATGGCAATATAGGTCCTCCATATTCCAATGCAACACACTTTAGATATCCATTATGAGACTCATCTTTCTAGATTATGTTTAGTGGGTGAAAAGGGGGTGGTTTTGGTCATCATAATTACCATCATAGAGATCAAGTCCATTGAGAAATGAAACAATTATTCTTTTATATGCTTCGATTTGTATAGAAATGTGTTGGTGTGAAAAACACAATCCCTACTTTTGGTTGATATCTATGGAAAAACACAACTTTGACTTTGGTATATTTCAAGTAATTGAACGTTTCTTCATTACCACTATGGATGAAGCCTCCAATATTGTTACTCTTGTTACACAAAAAAATCATCCCAAACCAAAAGAATTACTTTGTATCCTTTTCTTACCTTTCTCTTCAATACTTCTCTAAGAGTCTCCTCATCCCTATGTATTGGTATAGAACTAGCCTTATTGTTTCATGGACTAACCACATTGCAAATTCAAATTCCATTCGAAATTGCAACATTTGGTAATTGATATAAAATATACATGGCTAATACCATTTGTTTGAATGGTTATGACATATCTAACTAGGGTTTATAAGTAAATAAAACAGTTGAGGAGAGAACAACTAGATCTCAAATGAAAGAAAAAACAAAACAAAAAAAATTAGCTATTGAATATATGAAACAAAGTATTGTGTTGGAAAAAAGTGTCCAATATGTAAATGGAAAAATCAGAATAGTTTTAATATTAAAAAAAATTATTGATAAGAAGAATACTTATTTTTAGGTTTATATGAATATATTTCACCACTAATATACTACCCTGGTGTCACCTCTTGCATCATCCTATAATGTATATGTTTGTTCTCATGATTCACCACACAACGCTCCCATGTACATTGTAATTTGCATTGTCATTGTATTAGAGCATGAGTATATTGTATCATTAAGGTCAACACACACTTGATGATGTCATCTTATCATTGCAATTTTCATCACTCAGTTCATCGTTGCATCTTACAAGCATCATATGCATTGTAATGAAACACATATAAAGTTTTTTTTTTCATTGAATTTTCATCAGTCATGTGTTGGTTGTGGTGAGGTGGTATCATTTTAATATGCATGTGTGTCATATTCGCCCTATTTTGGTTTTCTATAGTGTCAATTGCAAGTCATTATGTAACTGCTTAGATTAAAATTACATTGAGGTTGATGCAAAATATACATTGTCAACAATCATAACATCATTTTTGTGTTAAATTTGTAATCCTAACATCTAGATAAATTGTTTACTAGTGATTTACTTGTTATAAATCAAATTGGCATCTCATAATACAAAATACAGTTGCTGGAATAATGATCCGGATTATTTGGAGAACGACATGAAGGGAGAAACATAATATAGATATAACAAGGAATACATAGATATATTACTAGGAACATATTCATATAGTAAAACTCATATTCTATTAATGAGTGTATGGAATACAAAATATTGTAAAATGCAAAGCACACAAGCTAGCTAGAATGGTGGTAGCTTATCTTTGAAGAGAGTTGTGTCATCTACGCTCATTTACAAGAAGTTGATTATAATGAGGCTCCAAAGGCCTTTTTAACATAAACAATAAATGAGAAAACCTTAAACATCCAAAAACCTAACCCCGAAATATGAAACGCCAAAATGTTTGTGGGCCCCGA
>JASDQU010203995.1:0-10119 GCA_032191745.1 Picea mariana
CCGAAATATTATTTCGGCCGAAACCTAGTTTTTAACGGAATCCGTTAAAAAATAAACGTTTCGGCCGAAAATTATTTCGGCCGAAATATTCTTACCGCGGGAAAATAATTCATTCAAAAAACATTGTACACGAATTTTGACGGCACCGTTAAATTTGACGTGTAAATTTTCGGCCCAATAATATTTCGGCCGAAAGTAATATTTGTTCGGCCGAAAAATTACCACTATAAATTTTGGAGACCCGATTGTCACGAAAGTGTTACCCAACTTCATGATTTTACCCATAAGTTATGACTTTTTAACCCGGAACACCTGTTTATTGACTAGCTTCAGGACTGGTCACAAACCCTATCTTCCACAGAGTGTATCTGCATAATTATAGTGAATCAAGAGATGAAATTTTACCAGAGGTAACTTGATATGTCTTCTCAATAACATAGCGATTTCACCATCTGAATCATTCTAGAAAAAAAGTTATAGCAAAAATGGTAAGATGACCTGAAAATAACATACCTTAGAACACATCACCAAAAGACTCATCCTCCCTTGAAATCCGGCCTTCTTTTCTTCTTATTACCATTGAAATTTGAATTGTATCAAATGAATGTATAATGATGTTTATTTATACCATTTATGTCACTTCCTTTTAACATTAGGGCTGACCTGACACTTTCTTATTTTGTAATTCTTTTCTTTAATTATCTTCAGGGCCTACATGTACCTCCTTCTTCAATTCACTTTGTCATCTTCAAAAANATGGGTGTTGTATCTGCATGTGCATTTTCCTTCATGTCCAAATACCTTCATCAATCTTGCGGTCCAAAACCCATGACTAGGGTTGACATCAATGACAACAACCAATATTCCAACACACATGTGGTTCTGTGACTATCATATAAGTCTTGAAACTGATGGACTTCTTCAAGAACTTGCTGGGAACTAACTTTGGAAAATTCTTCTCATTTGTAATGTCATGGTAGACATAGTTTAAAGTGGGTATCATACTTAACATGTCCCCTTCAACAATGCCTCCTTATGGAATCGGTGGCTCCATGAGTGGGTACTTCACATCCTTCTATAAATTGACCTATTTTATAGATGGATTTCATGGTGGGATATAGTCTCTGGGGAATCTTGATGCTGAGGAGGATGCCTCTGTCGCTTCTTCAACTATCGGTGTCGTGGCGGGTTGAAAACACAGTTTCTTCAGTATTGACGCTAAAGGTAATGTTGCCTTTGGTGGTGCCATATTCCTCTACAACTTTTCTCTGCGTACAACTATGTTATGTAACTCGGATTTGAAACTTCGACTCTCTGAGTCAGCTTTGAAACTTTGGCTCTCTAGGTGAATTTTAACCCAAAATAACCTTCTCCCGTTGATACTTTGCTTTCTTTTATACCTCATCGCTAGTTGTTAACTTGCATTCATGCCTAAACTTTCCATCTAATCCACTAGTGATTTGCATTAATTACCTACCTTAATGCTCCATTAACTATGTATCTTTGGTGAATTATCCGTCCAATTCTACAATCTTTCATGATCTTCTTGCCAATATGCATTTATTGTTACGTGACGCCACTATTTCAACATCATGGTATCTCTTTATTGCATGCCCCATCATGGATTGTCTTAAATTCTCTTAACTGTCATTTGCACAATTTATTTTCTGTGCGCGATCTCTTCTCTTTACACAAACTAGATTTCTTACATCTATGCGCTCTTCTACTTGTTTTTTTTTCTTTTCTACGACATTTTCCTGCTTTTCCTTTTTACTTACTAATCTTAATTGCTTGGATTCCTCAACTTTCGTCTTCTTCCCTTAACCCTTTTCTTGCGTTTTTCTACTTTACTTTCTTTTTATTTCTCTTTTCTACCTTTTCTTTCTATAGTACACTATGATACAATTTGCTTGCAATAGAACCATTTGTTGGCATGCAGTGGGAATACCTGGGGTTAATCATCAATATACCAACAAAACCCTTAGACATCGTCCCTTTCAACATCACCTGCAAAGAAAGTGAAGTCTCACCTGAGTCATCTAGAGGGATTGTAGGAACCAAGGTTCTGCAATGATGAGGGGAAGTGAGGCATTCAACATTTCTTTATTAACCATCTACTCATGTGCGCATTTTCCCTTACCTCATAGTTACTTATCATGCAACATATTCTATGCATGAAATTATCCCACTTAACATTCATTCATTTACCAGTTACTTCAGTGCGTGACATTATAACATCCTATATAAATAACACATTTAGCATACTTAAGCATTTATCATCATTGCACCGTAACAATAAACATCATAACATGCAAACACAACACATCACAACACACAAGATTAACATGGTTCACCTAACTTGGGCTACATCCACAACAACTCGCTTCTTATATTAGTCATTGATAATCTTCTACAACTATGCACTGTGCTACATAATATGCAATGTTAACATTACCCAAACCTGCCTATCCTTTCTGCTACAGTGCGAGTCTCACTCCTTAGTCATACCTCAATCATAACACCCGAACACTTAGCCAAAAACTCAACTTTCTCACTCATTCACTACTCACCAACCCTTTGAACCTCTTGCATATTCCGAACCCCTCTACTAAAAAACCCTTTACATATTTATGCATCAAAATAGGGCTAAGCTCGTTACAATGTGGACAAAGTGTCCCAAAATCCTAACTACTTTCTTCCTTTTGCGCATCACTTTGTTAAGCTTTCTCCTATCGCACACTTTGAATCCTTAAAGCCTGCTTCCCATCGCGCACACTGGTCCATATTCTAACTTCCTTTTAATCTTTTACTTATTCAGGCGTAAATCACAAAAATGAACAAAACTTATCCAAAATTCCTATCCAACATATACATTATGGAGTTTGTAATGGAGTTAGTGATATTCATGTGCCGAGGAGTAGTTCATGAAAGGACCATGTGGATGGTTAGTGATCTAGATCCCTACTTAGGTGTAAATATTTTTGGAGGACAAGGAAACCTTTTCTTTTACCCCATCAAATATGGTAGTGCAAAACTCTATTATAAGGGGTGATCTAGGATGGTGCTAGTGAGGATGAGCATCTAAAGGAAGGAGGTACCATGAAGGACATTCAAGATTCAGAATGAGTGGTGAGATCCCTAAAACATGATGCAATAATAAATTAGTGATGGATGAATCAAATGAGAATGATTTATGAATGTATTGAGACATTGTTGATGTAATGTATCTGACAATCCCTATGCACTCTGGGATGGTGGGGTACTAGAAATTTTCTCAGCTTCCCTCTGAATTCACCCAATAATTTTCAAATCTAATACCAATGATATATTTATTCCCTACCTATGATACAATTATTCATGCCTAATAACATGCAATCCCATGCATAATTCATTTAATATTCATAAACACAATTATGCATAACTATACTATAAACATACATCAATTATACACATAATTATAGTAGCAAAGTTATCACATTTAAAGAACAGTTATGTTTTAAGAAATCATTAACTAGTTACAAACATTAGATGTTCCAACCAACCATAGACCTTGTTTCTCCAGCTTTGTAAGCATTAGGTCACCCTTGAGTTGGGTCTATGACTCTACCAAGGCAAAGGATACGAAAGAAAACTAGGTCTATAGTGAATACAAAAATTAACTAGGTTAAGTTACCAAAATCCTATAGAAATTCCAACCAACATAATCACATTCCCCTCTAATTCCCCTCAGCCTACAAAAACCAAGGAATTTTATCCCCTTCTCTGAACCGTAGTCCCTTAGGTTGTCCCACTTCCTTTCCAGGGCCCTAGTACAAGACAAAAACAAAGTCTCAAAGTTGTGGCTCTAGGAAATCGAGCTAAAATAATGAAGTCTCCAAGCCTCACACACTAGGAAAACTACCCATAAAAATTCTCCCTCCATGGCTCCAACCTTCCCTATGGAAACCCAAAGAGAATTGTCCATAAAAATCCACCTAGGATTCTCATGGTTCACAAGGTAATAGGGTTACAATATAACCTCTAGCTCACACTTGAACATGCCAAGGAAACAATGGTAGTAAGAATGGGGAGAATGGTGGCTTTTCTAGTAGCCCATAATTTTAAATATGCATGTCTTTGTTTTGATAAGTGGCACTCAAGGACCACATTCCCATCACTTGAGAACATAGGATAAAACACATAAAGTTATGACTTAGGACTTAGGAATATTATATTATTTCTTTGGCTTAGCACCTTTCCTTAATCCTTTATCCCCTTTTCCCTCTCGTTGAATCTTATCCCCCATACTCTTTTGACTGACTTGGTCTACAATAGTGATGTATTTTATTAATTTGATTTTATGTACATACTACATTACATGCTCTCTGGCTCAAAACCATTATAGACACTCTAATCCAAAAACATACTAGCTCACGAGCCTATTTAACATAAGTACATATACTTTAACAACCTGGAGATCAACCTCAGGTATTACATTCCCTCCACCTTATTTTCACACTATCCTGAGTGCATTATATACAAATATATGTTCATTTTTTCTCAAAATATTCAAAAATATGTCGATACTCCTTCTGCATGGTGTGTTCATGCTCCCACGTAGAATCTTTAGGATTGTAGTAGGTCCATTGAATCTTTACCAGGTCAATGGATTGGCTCTGGAGCACCTTGATTTTCCTATCCAATATGCACACTAAATGGATTTGGAAGTATCCCTCATGCTCCACCTAGATAATAGTCCAATGAATCATGTGGTTAGGATCAAACACATAATTTTTAGATATAGAGGATCATGCACATACTTTTTAAACAAAGACACATGAAATTTGTTATGTATGTGCTTGAGTGTAGGTAATGCTAGCATGTATGCAACAGGGTTTATTCTCTCTAGAATCTCAAACGACCCATAATATATTGTTGCCAATTTTGGGTTGCTTCCCAATCTCAATGAACTCTTTTTATCCTTTGCTTTCAAGAAGACATAGTCACCCACTTTGAATTCTCTATGAATTCTAGCTTTGTCCGCATAAATTTTCTTCCTATCACATGCATTCTTTAAGTTCTTCTTTATCTTTACCATCGACTCTTCCATCTCTTTGAGCAACTCTAGCCCAACCATAGCCCTGTCTGTTGGATTGTCCCAACTCACTAGTGTGTTGTATTTTCTTCCATACAATGCTTCAAATGGACTCATCTTCATAGATTCCCGATACCCATTATTATATGCAAACTCAACCAAATGAAGATAGTATTCCCACCTACAAGGCTTTTCCATTACATACATTCTTAGCACATCTTCAATAACTTGCTTAAACCTCTCTGCCTACCCATTAGACTCTGTATAATATGTTGTGTTGAAAATATGTCCCAAAACCTTTAAACAACCCTTTCTATAAATTGGAAGTGAGCTTGGGATCTCTGTTAGATATCATTGCCTTAGGAAACCATGTATGCTATAAATTTCCTTTATATAAATATCTACAATGTTGGTTTCCTTATGAGTCATCTTGACTAGAATAAAATGTGTAAGATTTGTAACTTTGTCCACAATTACCATGATATAATCATGCTGCTTTAATGTCTTGGGAAATTTGGTGACAAAATCTATATAACTATATCTCATTTCCATTTAGGAATGGACAATGTCCATATCAATCTTGTTGGATTCCTGTGCTCAACCTTTACCTTCTGACATTCCATGCACCTGACTATGTAATTAGCCACTTCTTTATTCATTCTAGGCCAAAAATATTGGCCTCTTACAACAACAATAGTTTTATGGTGCTTTGGATGTCTAACATATGGCACATTGTGCATCTCTTTCAACACTAAATTTCTGAACTCTTGAGAATTAGTAACACAAAATTTGTTCTTGTACAAGAGGATTCCATCCTCTTCCAATTTGTAATATTTACATTTTAGTTGTACATTACCTTGTTGTACACTTTCTTTAACATGAAAATAGTGTTGGTCTAATGCTACAACTTCCAAAATTCTTCTTTTAAAATCTAAATTATACATGCTAATGGTTGTATCATGCATCTCATGCACCCTCATGTTGAGTGCTCAACCACTTTATTCTCTTTTTCCTTGATGTGTTTGATGCCAAAGTCATATTCGTTAAGAAATTCAAGCCATCTAATTTGTTTGGCATTTATTGTTGGATATTCAAACAAATATTTCAAACCACTATGGTCTATCCTCGACTTGAATTTTTTCCCATGAGATAATGCCTCCAAATTTTTAGTGTATGGACAATAGATGCAAGCTCCAAATTATGGGTATCATAATTTATTTTGATGCTATTTGAGTTCCCTAGAGTCATATCAAATGACATGCTCATTTTGGATAACAACACCACCAAGCCCTTCTTTAGATGCATCAATGCACACAACAAATTCCTCACAAATATCTACAATATTTAAGATTGGTGCACCAGTTAACAATWMCTTTAAATSCTAAAAATTCTCTGCACACTTTGAAGTCCACTCAAATTTTACTCATTTCTTTTGTAATGAAGTAATTGGATGAGAAATMTTGGAGAAACCTACAATGAATCTCTTGTAGGAAAATAGACCCATGAATTATCTCACCTTTGAGATGTTCTTTGGTCTAGGCCATCCTCTGATTTCCTCATTGTTCTTTATATCCACTACTCTACCCTCCTATGAGATAATGTGGCCCAAATAATGGATCTACTTCTAATAAAATGAGCACTTTCTCAGCTTGTCATACTACATATGCTCCCTCAATAACTGTAGCACCAATATCAAGTGTTTCTCATGCTCTTCCTATGAATTTGAGTAGATACAGATGTCATATAAGAAGAAAACAACAAACCTATCTAGGTAATCTATGAATACTCCATTCATTAGACACATGAAAAAAACTAGTGAATTTGACAACCCAAATGGCACCACTACAAAATCATAATAGCCATACCTTGTTCGAAATGTTGTCTTGTTGATGTATTTTTCTCTTATTCTCACCTAATGGTAGCTTGACATTAGGTCAATCTTGGAGAATATCCTTACTCCTTTTAACTGGTGAAAAGGATCATCGATCCTTGAAAAAGGATATTTGTTCTTTATGGTAAATTTTTTCAGCTTCCTAAAATTAATGCACAACCTTAAGGTTCCATCCTTCTTGTTCACAAAGAGCACCATGACATCCCATGGTGACACATTTGGGAATATGTACCCCTTATTCAATATTTCTTCTAATTGCATCTGTAACTCTTTCAGTTTTGGTGTGCTCATTATGTAGGGAGTCTTGGACACTAGGGAAGCTCCATGCATCAAAACAATAAATAAATCAATGTTTCTCTTTGGTGGAAAATATAGTATCTCCCCAAACACATCTTCATACTCCTTCAATACTAGATAACCTTCAATATTTGAAACCTTATCCTTGGTTGGATCTTCCATATGTGCTACATATATGTAACACCCTTTTCTAAAACTTAATTTTAGTTGCAATGTTGAAATCTCTATGATGGATATCTGCCTTGGAATACCTTGAACCATCCTTAACTTCCCGTSCTCATCAAGGCATGTGAAGRAATTTTTGTAGAAATCTAGGACAGCATGATTCTTTTCCAACCAATCCATACCAATGAAACAATGAAATGACCCAAGTGGTATGATGTTCAAATATACCCGAGTGCTGACTTCATTCATGTCCATTAGGGAATCACTRAAAAACTCATTGATTCTTCTCTTAGTTCCAGTGGTTGGTTGAACCAACCAAGACTTTTCATGCTTACATATGTTCAATTTTAACATTTCAACCAAATTAGGATCTATGTATCTATGACTACCCCCATAACGAATCAAAATAGTTATACAATGATTATCAATCTCACCTTCCACTTCAATCACGTGGGATTGTGATTTGGATTGTATAGAGAAAAAATGAAATGAATGAATATGAATGGAAACACAAAGAGAGAATAGTGATATAATGAAACCCAAATGCTATTAATAAATGAAATAGGAAAATACTATAAAATGCAAAGAAATACAAACTAACTAGAATGGTGGTATCTTATGTTTGAAGATAGAGGTGTCAAATATGCTCATTCATAAGAATACTTTAATACAAGAGGAAAAAAATGGCCTTTTAACATAAATTACTAAAACCTAAGAGGAAAAAACCCTAAATATCTAAAACCCTAACTCTAGGAGATGAAGCGCCAAAAGGGTTGTGGGCCCCAAGGTGGCTAGTTGATACGTAAACTTCCTCGGGTCACAACTTTTGCATACAATATTTGTTTGGGGAACATARTAGATCATTGGAAAGATCTAACTTAGAGGTACAATTTCTGGCATGCCTAAGATGACATTCTCCATCCAAGRCCCCAGAATGGTAAAAMAACTTCATTTAAGGCCTCAAAATGGCCYTAGAAGTTTAGGACCTGAAAAAATGTACATTAAAAAAACTACCAAGATGGAGAACCATGTTGAGTTAGTGGAAGAGTTGGGTGACCATCGATGTCCACCTGGATTATTCCTTCCCGCTTAGGAATAAATGGTCCACATTGCATCAAGTTCCTTCATTAGATGAGATTTTTTTTGTTGAATTTGACTCCTAGTGAGCCACTTGCCTTGGTGAAGAATTTGTCCTTCTTTGACAACCCGATACAATTGTATGTTTTGTTGGTGGTTTCCCTTCATCTTGGTGTCCATGATATGATCCATTGTATCCTGCTTAATTCATCCTATGTGCGTGGATGCTTGGAGTTGTACATGTGTAGGATATGCACAATCATCCTATTGACCACTTATGTTTGTCCATTTGTTTCGGGGTGGAATGGAATCGATTTGGTCAAATTCGTGTCCATCAGATACCACATGATGGACTAGAAGGTATTGAGGAATCTACTGTCCCTATCTAAAATAATTGTCCACGGTATCCCAAAATGAGCCCAAAAATGCTCAAATAAGAGCTTAGTAGTGGCTTCGACTATGATATTTTTATTATACGGTGCCAAAATATCCATCCTAAAGAACTGGTCGACAAATACAAATATGCAATCATTACAATTCTTGGTGGAGGGAAAACTTGACATGTAATCAATGGAGACTGACTCCCAGGGCTTGTATGGGGTAGGTAGAGGACTGTACAACCCCTACTTCTTAATGGAAGTTGGTAGTGCACAATCTAATATACTTGTTGACTTCCTGTCAGAGTTTTATCTTGTATAAATAATTTTCAAGTAATACTATTGTCTTCTCCACACCAAAGTGCCTTGCCACCTGAATGTAATGTTTCTCCTAAATTATTTTTTCATGGTTGCTTGAAGGAACACAAAAAGGGCCTAGATAACACAAAAGTGCATCGTGGAGGTGAATGTATAAAACTTGTTTACATGTGCCTCGTATCTGATATGTAGTAGGGAAGTCAAGGTTGTTGTCATACAATTGGGGCCACTCAGAGATCTCATGCCCACATGAGTTAAGAACTACGGTTAGTGCCACAAACGAGGGCCAACTAAGGTAGTTTGAAACATGGTTTGTGTTTCCATTCTTATACTTAATTTTCAAGTTTAATTGTTGCAAGTATGTGGACCACTTTTGATGACAATTATTCTATAACTTTTGTTGTGTCTACAAGAATTTCATAGGATTGTTATTAGTGTGGATGATCGTTTCCTTTCCTAGAATATAATTCTTCCATTTTCAACATGCTTGCATAATGGAGTACATCTCGTTTTCATAGGTGGGATACCAATGAATAGTATCAAATAGTGTCTCACTATGATATGCCACCAAATTTCCATGCTAAGTGAGTACTGCACTAATAACATAGTCAAAGGAATTTTTCTCAATCTTGAATGGTTGTTGCAGGCATGGTAGAGTAAAAATTAGTGTCGAGCAAAGGTGGTGTTTTTGATCCTTGAATTAGTTATGTTGTGACTCAGACTAGGAAACTTTGGCTTTACACTTGGTACAAGGGCCAAGAAATATGAAAGAACCCCAACATGAACCTATGGTAGAAGTTGGAAAGGCCCAAGAATTTGTGGAGCTCTATTATAGTCATCAAGATTAGCCAATTTCAAATGAATAAGATCTTAGTTGGGTCCACATGCACCCCATGTTCATCCATGATGCATCCTAGATA
>JASDQU010203997.1:0-14514 GCA_032191745.1 Picea mariana
AGATGAAACTCTTTCATAAATCTGATCATTTAAATTTCTTACTTAATGGACCTTAATTCAAGTTTGCAAGTATTGTAGGGTCTTATGATCAATATAGGTAATGGCATCCTTACCTAATAAATAATTCTTCCACTTCTTTACTACTTACACAAGTCATAGGTTTCCTCATCATATGTAGGGTAATTCAATATTTCTTCCTAGAATAGCTTTGAATGATAGAATATTGGCCTCCCTCCATTCATTAATAGTGCACCTATAACATACCCACTAGTATTTATTTCAAATTCAAAGGAAAT
This sequence comes from Picea mariana, assembly GCA_032191745.1. Classification (NCBI taxonomy): domain Eukaryota; kingdom Viridiplantae; phylum Streptophyta; class Pinopsida; order Pinales; family Pinaceae; genus Picea; species Picea mariana. The sequence continues at coordinate 297 of JASDQU010203997.1, forward strand.
ACTAGGATTGGAGAGTGATTAATTTTATGCTTCAATTCTCCAAATGATTTATGTTTCTTCTTACCCCATTTGAAACTCTTATCATTGGTTGTAATTTCATGAAGTGGAGTTTCCACAACTGAAAACGATGCTACAAAATTTCTTAGATATTGGGTAACACCCAAAAAAATCTTAATTACAATTATATTAGTAGGAGTGGGCCATTTAAGGGTGGCCTTGATCTTTGTAGGATCAATATTTAACTCACCTCTACCAATCACATGCTCCATGTACACCAAAGACTACCTAGAAAACTCACACTTCTTTATGTTTTCTAGTAATTCATTGTTCTTAGAGGATTCATGTTAGGTATTGGATCTATTATAATAACAAAAAACATAAATACTGCAGAGAATAACAATGGAACAAAAAAATATAAGGAACTACAACACCAAAATAATACATTTATTGATAAGAAACAATGTTCACTTGCCTCTCTGAGGGGGAAACCTCTAGTAGAGAAGCGCTCTATTACAATAATTCTCAAGACAAAGATTTATCATTCCCTCGACTCCTATTTATACTAAATCTATATACAAAAAGAACAATATAGAGGAAGATCTTTCTAGAAGCGGAAGCTTCTATTAGGTTTTCTTACATTTGACTTATTCTTCCTTATTACTAGGAATTATTATTATCGGCCTTTATTACATGGAAAATATATTATTCTACCTTCGTGAGGGGTTAGGGAGGTTAGGTCCCTAACATACCCTCCCCCTTAAAAACAACCTTGTACTCAAGAATTGAGACGAATAATTGTTGCAGAATGGTATCCAGCTCCTAGGTGGCATCTTCTTTCTATGTTTCCTTCCACTGAACTTAAAATTCCTTGATAGTGCACTAGCGAAGACGACGCACGCGTTGGTCCAAGACTTCTTTTGGCTACAACCAAATGGAACCTTCTTCATCCAACTCAGGTAGACTAGTCTAAGTATGGCACCTAGTGCGGAGCACCTTATTTAAGTACAAAACATGAAAAACTGGGTGGAGCTTAGAGTGACTGGGCAACTCTAACCAGTAGGCCACGATCCCCACTTGCTTGAGAATATTGTAAGGATCATAGATTTTGGGGGTGAGTTTCTGATAGTGTTAGGCTTTGAGTGAATTATTCTTATACATTTACAGACAAAGAAACATCTAGCCCCCTTTAACAAATTCATGTTCAGAACAACCCTGATATGCTTGTTGTTTCATGCGATTCTGAGCCATGCCCAATTTTTCTTTGAGACTACGGAGGATGGCCATGTAGACTGTAAGATTTTGATCCACCTGCTAAAACTTAGAGACACCAGACATGTATGATACAACTGAAGGTGGTGTTTTTCAATAGACTGCTTCAAAGGGAGTCATGCGAGTGGTAGTGTGGTAAGAAGTGTTGTACCACCATTTAGTGAGGGGTAACCACTGAACCCATTGATATTTTCTTTCAAATGAAAAACACCTCAAATAGGTTTCCAAACACTTGTTGACTTCTTCAATTTTTCCATCAGTCTAAGGATGATATGTTGTGCTCAAATGCAATCGGGTTCCCTGGAGTCACAACAATTCTTGCCAAAAAGTGTTGGTGAAAGTTGGATCATGATTAGAAACAATAGAATGTGTCATTCCATGGAGTTTGAAAATATTATCCATAAAAAATTGAGCCATGGTGGATTTTTGAATGGGTGTTGAAGAGCACATAAATGAGCATATTTGCAAAGTTGATCCATTGCTACCATGATGACTAACTTATTGCCTGATTTAGGTAAGCCAACAATGAAGTCCATAGAAATATATGTCCAAATAGTAGGCGGGATCGAAAACAGTTGGAGTGTTCCTTGTTACACATGATTTTGGTCACTCTGGTGATGTCTCAATAGTGATGTATTCAGGCTCCCAACAAAGACCTTTTTCTTGAGAAAAGTAGCTCCTGTCTTCTTCCAAAAACATATTTTTAAGATGAGTTCGCAGGCTACCTATGGTCTAGGGTGTGAGAATACTTCATTCTCGTAGGCCACCCACACTTAGAGTGTGAACTTCTCGCAGTCTACCCCATATATAGGGTGCAAACATGTTTTTAAGCTCAAAAAGGAGAAGAGGTCTTGAGGGTTCTAGAAGGGAATCTTCTAGAAAATGAGTTGGCATTCGCATGGTTGTCATTCTACTGACTTCTCAGATTTGATGGGATCATCCTCATCCATGTAGCCATCTCTCCTTCTCCTATATATTGAAAGGTTTTTCATGGAAAAGGTTAAGCAAGATTGAATGAAGAATTGGTGAAATAATTGTGTGAAGAACCCTGCTTGGACAGAAGCTTGAAGGCTCTATTTGGTCTATCAAGAGGTTTTGGATCTTCTTCACGCAAGTACAGAGCAAGTGTGTGTGTTGGAACCAAGGGTCACTGAAAGGAAGCTGGCAACATCAAGGCGATCAGGTTGTGTCTTCTACTTTCAATTAATATGATACAGCGACATGTCCCTTTCCCATAAAGTCACTCTTACTTTATTGTGTAATTCCTTGATCATATGCATAGGTTGACATTGAATACACTTTTCTATATTCACTTTGGTTGTTTTTTGTTGTCTTGGACTTGACTTCACGAGAGTACCGGAGTGAAGAGGGAACAACAGAGACCTAAGGAAGTGATATAAAGGTATGTCACTTATTCCTTCTTATTAGTAGATTCAATGGTTACAACTTAGGGAAAGAGTCATGTCTTGTCCTGGTTTGTTCTAGATCCAGGTGGATCTAGGGAGATCTGTTAGTGTCCACACCTACCGATTTGTCTGATAACAAAATTGGCGACTCCACCGGGGATGCAACCCATTTTTGGTGGTTTTTCCTTGGCCATTTTCTCTTAACTTACCATTTTTCATTTCCATCAATCTCTGAGTCTTGAGGAGACCCTGATAGACTCCCTAGGTCCAGAAGTTCCTTCAAAATTTTTGTCTTTTTTCCAATTTTTTCTTAGTTTCATGCCTTCTCGCACTGCACCCTTCTGTAGCCTGCGAGAACCACTATAGTTCTCATCCTTCTTTGCAATTCAGTGCGAAATTATCACACTCTGCCTGTGTTTAGCCTACGACAATCCTTGATTCTCGCACTATACACCACTGCCAGCCTGCAAACCCATTTGCAAAAAAAATTTGGATTAAGGTTTTTTATATCCTCAGATGCCCAGATTTGTATGTGTGTCTGAAAAGAACTTTTTTGGCTAGTGATTGATTGTTTCTTGACTTCGAATCTCATGAATGATTAGTCTTCAGAAATCGAAAGCTCTTCTTGTTCATTTTTTCTCAACTATTACCTCTTGACCTTTTCTTAACAAGGATATAATCTCTGGTTTTGAAATCCGAGTGCTTGTTTGGTTGGGAGCCGGTGATTGGTTTAAAAGTTGGGATTAACTATCTTTTTCAATTGCTCATTACTTGGAAAATTGTTGCCCATGTGCATTTGAAGAGACTGGTCTTGTCAGTTTGTTATTTTTGTCTTCATTGAAAGATTAGTTTGGCTGTTGGTTAGGTATTTATTTTTCATTGGTTGCTTGTTTTTTCTTAGTTCAACCACTGTTGTTTGGTTTCTAATAAAAAATTAAAGACATTTTTCTCTTTTTTAAGCAACTTTTTATTCGAAAATATTGGTATTCAATTGTTGAAATAGAACGAATAGAGAATTTGCATTGTTCATGATTGATTGATATTTCATTTCAGAGAAGATCATACATTGTAGTTCACATTGTTCCAGAAAACTCCTATTTCCCTCCTGTAAATAGGATTCATCGGAAAAAAAAATTGTATCATTCATTCCTATCTATGCATTTTTGGGTCAGAATCTCACACAACATCGGTTTCATTTCCGTCTCCTTTGAGTAACAACATCCTTTAATAATATTGTGCAATTTTAAAATTTAACTAGTAACTTTTTCTAGGGCTCTTTTACACCAACATTAGCTAGGCTAGAGCTTTGGAATAGGTAGTGAGACACACTCTCCAAAGCACAAAACACACAATAGTATCTTGTGATAAGGGGTGTCAAATTCCATTTGCAACATTTTGTCCTAGGAAGCCCTTCTCACACAAGGGTCAAACCTGAGGTCACATCGAGATTGACAGAGTTACTCACCCTGCTTTGTTGATATTGGTGTAGAGATTTCACGTATTATGGGGGTCACTTGAAGGTATACCCACAATGATGAGTGGAAGCCTCTCAAGCTGATTTCGGGCTAGATACCCTGCCCTTGCATGTGGATCAGACTGTCGACTGCTCCCCCAGGAATTATTGTTGTTGGTGGTAACCTTAGTAGCCTATCTTCTTAGGGTCTTACACAAGGTGACTGTGAAGGGGCAGGTCTTCATGGTACCTGGAATCGACGTTGGCCAAACTCACATGGGATCCTTGGAGGGTATACCCACGATTATGTGTGGGAGCTTGCACCAGGGTGTAAGTCCGTTAAGCAGGCTGTCAATGTAACTTTTCCACCCTAGCCCAGCCCCTTCTTGTCTCGTCGTTGTGACATTGGATTTCATCACCAACTAGTGACTTTAGAATTAGAAGGTTGTGTTTGCTTGGTTTTTCTTCCTAGATTTTTACTAGCGCATGTTGTTTGTTCACCCAAGTTGACCATAGAATTTCCTTCGTAAGTTTCTAACTCGATCACAATTGACCCTCCACGCCGTTCATGTAGAATGCAAGGCTTACCCCTAGAAAATCTGGAAATTTCTCAACCCTTGCCTACCAACTCACCGGAGGGCTCTTCTCAATAGAGTGAAGTCCAAGACGTTGCCACTCCACAAGTGGAAAGAACTAACTCTCTAGAACGGTTCCGAATTACCAATTCTTGAGAGGACTTTTGGCTTCGTCTCGACTCTAAGAGACGTATTGTTTGAGTGAATTCTTCTGGAGATCTAGTTGGTCACCAACTAGACCTTTCATAGGACCTGAGGGTCAAAATCCTTTTTGGACTACTGGAATTTTTAGACAAGATCTCTTTGGCTCAGGAGAAGGCGTTGATATCACTATCGCACCTGAGCTTCCCGAAGCATCTGATCCAGATGCAATACCTTTTACTACTGCTTATTATTTTCCTGGTAGAAAAGCTCTGCAAGCTGACCACATCTTGAATCTCCCTCTACAAATGGTCCATTACACATATACTACGAGTCCTCACATTGGGATTACCGCAGCTAGCCAAGCCCCCATTGGCACACCGCTTTCGCCCAGAGTCACCCCAACACTTCCACCTGGANTAACTCTCTAGAACGGTTCCGAATTACCAATTCTTGAGAGGACTTTTGGCTTCGTCTCGACTCTAAGAGACGTATTGTTTGAGTGAATTCTTCTGGAGATCTAGTTGTTCAGTCTTCTGGGTCACCAACTAGACCTTTCATAGGACCTGAGGGTCAAAATCCTTTTTGGACTACTGGCATTTTTAGACAAGATCTCTTTGGCTTAGGAGCAGGCGTTGATATCACTATCGCACCTGAGCTTCCCAAAGCATCTGATCCAGATGCAGTGCCTTTTACTACTGCTTATTATTTTCCTGGTACAAAAGCTCTGCAAGATGACCACATCTTGAATCTCCCTCTACAAATGGTCCATTACACATATACTACGAGTCCTCACACTGGGATTACCGCAGCTAGCCAAGCCCCCATTGGCACACCGCTTTTGCCCAGAGTCACCCCAACACTTCCACCTGGATATCATGCATTGAATGCTTCTATTTCTGCGCCTACACAAATCACATCTGGAACTCCTAGTGGTCCCACTCCTTCTGGGAACCATTTTCCTGGTTTCATTCCAACACTTCCCCAACCCCCTTTCAGAAGACCTCCTCCATCCTCTATCGAAGGCATTGATCCTAGTGGCACCATCCTGTCTTTCACACCTAGTTACCAGATTCCTGTTGGTGGACAATTTCACCAAGGAAGCCAAACTCAACCCCCCCTTGCAAGACAAATCCCAATTGGGACACAAGCCCCAATTGGAGGGCAACCCCCACCGACCCCACCCTATGGAAAAAACATACCTCCATCCTTGGCCCAGTATTGGAATCATCTTATACAACATAATCCTCCATCTACTGGGGGGAAACAACCTCAAACTAACTCCATCATGCCCCCTAATACAGGCCAACTATATCCAGGCACATCTAATCCTATTTGGGGCTTGAACGCTCAACCCCATGCCCCAGTTCAAGGGTACAACCCTATGAGTTACTTTCCTCCACACCAACAACTGAATCTGCCTGGATCCTCGCATTATATGCAGACTACTTATGGTCCCACTGGTTTTCCGACGGGACTCCCTCCCCAAAGTCACCAGTACCCACATGTGAATAGATAATTACCTTTCTTAGCCACCCTGGACCTCTCGGATCTGTCAAGGATTTTAAATGATCCGATATGTCACTCTCCTTAATGGCCCACCATACCATTCAAACTACCATCCAACATCCCTAAATTCGATGGTAAACCGGGAGAGGACCCGAACAATCATGTAATGACTTTTTACTTGTGGTGCTCATCCAAATCCTTGATGGATGACTCTATTCATTTACGCCTTTTTCAGTGAACCCTCACGGGTTCTGCCGCGAAGTGGTATATAGAATTACCATGATCTTTCTTCGCCGACTTCAACACCCTCGCTATGGCTTTCCTCACCCACTACCATTTACTGATCCGCTATGAAACGGGGACCGATATTTTGAGTTCTTTCAAACAAACCAAAGCCACTCATATCTCTGATCACATTCATGAGTGGCGACGGAGACGACATCTCATCAAACTTGAACTTCCTAATCAATTGCTGGCAAAGTGGTTCACGAAATCATTTGTGAATGACATCGGTCATGACATCGCCATGGGTGGAGTTTTCATAGAACAACATACCATTAGTCGTGCTCAATACCTTGACCTCGTTTACTCACAAATGGGTACTCTTTACAACTTACTCCCTGATGCACCTCGTCCTTATACTTCTACCACTTCAACTACTCCTGCTGCTTCTCATGCAGTCGATGGTGTGATTGGAACTTTCCATGCCCAACCTCATTCCATCCAAACCTCTAGCAACAACCCCAAACCCATTTATTCTAATGTTCAAAATGCTCTGTCTCCTACCCCTCCCACAGGCAAGACTTCTGAGGTAAATATTGTTCAATCTACTCCCACCGATAAAAAAAAATCTAGAAAGGTAAAGGGTAAGAATAAGGAGGACAAAAATAATTCGTAAGCAGAGAGAACCAAAACACCACCTATTGACGATAGGGATAAGTGCAACCCCGATACCCTTGTCTTATCTGTGGTGATGATCACTACACTAAGGATTGTCCACGATGAGCCGAGGTTACTAAGTTCCTTCAAGGAAACACGAAACCACCCACTCTGGCTGTATTTTCACAACCCTTCCCTTCTCAACAACAGGCCCAATTGGTCATTCATGACCAACCTACCCCCTCCAATACATCCTATGTCTTAATGTGTACAGGAGATTCAAAGAAAAATGACATCACACTTACCACTGGAGCCAAAGATTATTCTTCCTCCAAAGAGAAGGATGATGTGATACCTCCTTCGTTGGTCCAACCATATCCCATGACTCCACCTACCAACAGTCCTCTTCATCTCGAATGATCGAGCCTCGATACAGTTCTTCGCCCTCCTCAAAAGGGTGTTGTTCGAAAATCAGCTTTCAATCCCCATGCGCGTGTTGCCTAGAACTACAGTATTTTTGAAGATCTGGCCCAAGCACCATTCGCGATGTCAGCCCTCAAAGTCCTCTAGAGTTGTCCAATACAATGGAAGGCATTGTTGAAAGCTATTGGTGGAATCGACCCTACATATACGAATTTAATAATTTTTTACTTGGAAGATCACATTCCAAGGTTACCCCCTCAACTCACATTCCAAATACAAGTTTTTGTCTCCGACAAAAACATTTGTAGAACAGTGATCAATGAGGGTGCCTCAACGTGTGTCATGTCTATTACCTGCTGGAAATTCATCGGCTCTCTTCCTTTGACTGAATCCCACAACATGCTCAAAGCCTTTAATGGCTCTGGTTTTAAGCCTTACGGTGTCCTCCCTTCATTGTCGATTACGTTAGAAGGAAAAATGGTCCAAGTTGAAGTGGAGGTCTTTGACGCTCCTCTCGATTACAACCTTCTACTTAGACGTAGCTGGATTGATTCCATGTGCGTAGTTGTGTCGACTCTTTTCCATGTCGTGTGTTTCCCACATCAAGGAAAGGTAATTACCATCGACCAATTAACCTTCTTTAACTCCGATGCACGTAYCGAAAACATAATGTTCATTKCCAAAACCCCTCCTGGATATGAGAACGTCGGTGTGGGTCTTCTTAAAGACTCCTCGTTAATGGGTACCTTCCCCATCCCACCACCCGATGTTCCACATCCGTCTATTGCCTCGATCAACATGATATCCACCTCTATTCATGGAACCCCTACGTCTCACGACCCATGGATGGTACCCAAACCCAACGATCATGTTCGTAACAACGAGGAAATGCCTTTGAGTCTGGTCGAATCTGCCTATTAGGCCATTCAATCGGCAACCCCTTCTACCCCCTCTCTTGGTGATTTATCTCCAGATCCTTTCTATGTCATTTTTCCCATGGATGAGATGATTATGTATGTTATGGAAGACACCCCCTGGGACGATGGACATCATCGTTCCATCCTCTTCCTGGAACAACACACCATCAAGGGTTACCAATGGATCTCGCCTCGTCGACCGTTTTCATCATTTCTACCATTCCCAAGGCTACAAACGATGTGTTTTATGAAGGGAACTTAAGTAATATCTCACCCACCATCCCCCTCGACATATCCATAAAACCTAGAATTGTCAAAAATGTGCATATCGGAGCTTCGTTTTCCCCTGATGAAATTGTCACCTACAAGTCACTTTTCAAATAGTTTTGTGACGTCTTCGCCTGGAGCTATGAAAAAATGTCGGGTATTGACCCCAACATTGTGATACATGAGATTAAGACATACCCAGATGCTAAACCCATCCGGCAACGACTTCGTCCGGTCCACCCACGTAAAGCGACCATTATCAAGCTTGAAGTCGAGAAACTTCTCAAAGATGGATTTATTTACCCGGTGGCTCTCACTTTCTGGGTTTCCAATCTTGTCCCAATCGACAAGAAACAAGGAACAATCCGTGTGTGCGTTGATTATAGGGATATTAACAAAGCATGTCCTAAAGACAACTTTCCTACCCCCTTCGTCGACCAGATCATCGACGATTGTACCGACAGTGAAATCTTCTCTCTGATGGATGGTTTCTCTGGATATAATCAAATCAATATCGTTCCTACGGACCAACACGAAACCTCTTTTATTTGTCCTTGGGGAACTTTTGCCTATCGAAAACTTCCTTTCGGTTTAAAAAACACTGGTGCAACTTTTCAGTGCGCTATGTCTTACGCCTTCCATGATATCAAGCACATCATGCAGCCATATCTATACGACTTACCCGCTCATTCCATGCACCATGTAGATCATCCAATACACCTCCGAGCCATTTTCCTTCAATGTCGGTTTTACCATATATGCTTGAATCCTCACAAATGTGTTTTTTGCATAGAATCTGGCTGACTTCTAGGCTTTATTGTTTCACATCAAGGGATCCGGATATATCCTTTGAAGGTCGAGGTGATTCTCAATCTCCCTCCTCCTTCCTCACTTTTCCAGTTACAAATTTTGCAAGGGAAGGCAAACTTTCTTCGTCGTTTCATCCCGAACTATGCCGAGCTAACTCTTGGCTTTACACGACTGCTCAAGAAAGGGTCTGAGTTCATATGGGATACCACTGCCAACAAAGCTCTCGAAGCTTTGAAACTGTCTCTGACACATACCCCACTTCTCTTCCCACCTAATTACAGTTGCGTTATTTCCTCTACCTCGCAGCCTCGGACTACACCATCGATATGGTTCTCATCCAGGAGGATGATTCTCATGATGAACATGCCATCTATTACCTGAGTAGAATTCTTACGCCTATYGAAACCAAGTATTTACATGTTGAAAAACTGGCCTTGGCAGCCATCCAAGCAGTTCAATGTTTCCGGCACTATATCCTCTCTCGCAAGACTATGGTAATTTCTAACTGCAACCCTATGCAGCACATTCTTACACGTCAACTGCTAGGGGGAAAATACTCCAAATGGATCATGATACTCCAAGATTTTGACTTAGAATTCGAATGCGCTAATTCCAAGAAATCCTTAGTGTTTGCTGAGTTGATATGTGACTTTCCCTACTCTGAGACGGAAAATGTAGTAGTCGATTCATTACCTGATGACTCCCTTTTCCTGATTAGTTCCAATGATATTTGGTATGGAGATATCATCATATATCTCCAAACCCAGAATTTTTGGCCCAATTTGTCTAGTACTGACCGACGTCGAATACGCTACCAAGCTCGTTAGTATATTATCCTCAGCGATACTCTTTATCATCGTGGGATTGACTCTATTTTTCGACGCTGCCTCACGTTTGATGAAGACGAGAAATCCCTAAATGGCTGCCATTCTGGAGCCTGTGGTGGTCATATGTCTGGGTATGCTACTGCCCAGAAGATCTTGTGAGCAGGATATTTTTGGCCTTCTTTATTTAACGATTGTATAATTGCCATCCAAAAATGCCACACTTGCCAGACCTACAACAATAAAATACGGTCACACCCTACTCCTCTTCACCCTGTGGTCTCCGTTGGTCCTTTTGTGAAATGGGGTATCGATTTCATGACATCTCACCCTCACTCGGTCGGGGGGAATGGATACATTATTGTAGCCGTAGATTATTTTACGAAATGGGCCGAGGCAATGCCGACATTTGACAACACCAAAAAGACCGCAACATTATTCATATTCAATCACATCATAGCTCATTTTAATGTTCCTCAGGCTATCGTCACTGATCATGGTAACCACTTTAGAAATTTCATGATGTCCAAACTCACTGAAAATTTGGGTCTTCGCCATGAAAACTCAACACCCTATTACCCACAAGCCAACGGCCAAGTCGAAGCAATTAACAAAGTCCTCATTACCATGCTTCAACGAATGATAGGGATTCACAAAATGAGTTGGCACACGATGTTTTTTTTAACATTGTGGGCTTACTGGACATCCATTAAGTCTGCTACCGGGTTTACACCATTCCAGTTAGTCTATGGTCTAGAAGCCATCATGTCGATTGAATGTGAGATACCCTCCCTAAAACTATCTGTCGAACTCCTCCCAAACACTTTTGCCGAAGAAGAATGTCTGTTGTATCTCATGCGATTATATGAAACACGTCGCGACGCTACCCTAGTCATAGAAGCCCAGAAGAAATGCATCAAATCCCAATATGAAAAACATGTCAAGCCTCGCGTTTTCTTCGAAGGTGATCTCGTTCTCCTTTATGAACAAGATCGGGATATGCTAGGAGCAGGAAAATTTAAAGCTATGTGATGAGGTCCTTATATCGTTAGACGAGTTTTGGAGAAAGGAGATTACAAGTTAGTGGACTACAATGGTATCCCTTTGAGTGAACCTAGAAATGGGTTGTACTTAAAGAAGTACTATGCCTAAGATCACTTGTGCATGAGTTCTTGTATTTTATTGTACCATACTTTTTGTGTGTTACCGTAGTATGCGTTTTTTTGTTATTTGGTCTCTGCCCTCGACCACTTATATTAAATTGTGCTTGGTTTCCAGATGTCAGAGTCTTCGCTACCCCACATTGGCTTCGTTGACAGTGCTAGCCGTAGTACTCAGAACCTTTCTTCTGTTGCTTGGGCAATTTACGCCCCTACAAACGAACTTATCACTCTACAAGGTGTGTGTCTCGGCCATGCGACCGACAATATTGTTGAATATAGCATTGTCATTGAATTGTTGATTGATTCTATTTCTCTTGGTATCTGCCACCTGGTTGTACGACTCGATTCGCAGCTAGTAGTACTACAGCTAATTAATGTCTATGCTATTCGAAGTCCTACTTTATTATGGGTATATTTACGAATTCGCCTCTTGGAACGTTATTTTGATTATATTGAGTATCAACACATTCCTAGATGTCTAAATACATTGACTGATGAATTAGCTAACTATGTATTAGACAGACATTTGAGCCATTTATAAACCAATCACATCACATGTATCACACAACACAAGATAAGCCGGTAGAAGTCGTATATATGTATATAACGATCAAAAGTTTTTACAAAAAGTTTCTGTCCAAGGACCAAAATCTCAAAATTTGAATCCCATAGCTTCTACAAAATAGCATCATGGGTGACGCTCACGATAACACACAACTTCCCGGGCCACCCTACGAAACAGTTGACTAATAGACTCTAAAACGCCCATAGTATGGTGCTGATAACGTCTAGGGATCTCCCCAATATCCATATCTGGGATGTTAGTGGTCAACCCCTCCAAGTTTTGCTCCACTGCCTCATAGTCTTCGGCATCCCATCACACCACTAGAGCCGCATCTCCTCACCGTTGAATAGGAGACGTTCCCGGAGGTCGATATGGCCCCACATCTGTGTCATCAAAAACAGATTTTTGATTAGCTCTTGGACAAACATAAAAAAAATTTATATGATAAAACTTGCAAAAACAATTAAAAAGAACAAAATGTGTACTTCTTACCTAGGTCACCCCACTGAGCATCCTCAGGCAGGGCCAAATCTGGATCCCCTTGAAAATCCAAAACAACATATGCATAGTCGTCAATCATTAGCATTTGGGGCCTTAACCAATCGAAAAATGAATCATTGTACTTGATTATAGGCCCAACTACGTGACAAGCCATGAGAATGCACCACCTCAACATCCTCGGATCCTATGGGGCCGGTAAACCCCAGTCAACCTGTAATCATAGCAGTGGAACCCTCTCAAGGAAGAAGGACACCAAAAGTGATCCGTACTCGAACTGCTTCAAGTTGCCCCTTCTGTACTTCGTCAATTTCCTCTTCATACTGCGGAGAACTGCATCCGACAAGTTGAAGACCTAGGGCTCTGTGCACACTATGACATATTAGAAGTAACTCTGGAGAGCCATGTGTGGAGCCACGCTCCCGACCATGCATGCTATAGTGAACAAGATGGTTCGCAAGGTCACGTCTTGGACCCCCTAAATAACAACCTTGCCCTTGCTTCTTTCTGCCTCAGGTACATAATACTGGCAACAATACTCACTCATAGGGAGTCTGCCACGACGACAACCAGTCAAACTAGCATGGTATCCATGCCGTGATAATCCCGTTAGAAAATAGATATCCTCGATATCTAAGGTCAGCGTGTGGAATCCCACGTGAAACAAATGTTGGTCCATGTCCCACATATGAACCATGTATTCCAACAATCTGAGTTGGGCCCTCATGCCCAGAATTCTGAATAATTTCAAGAGCCCACTGTCCCGGAGGGCAACAATGGTACCCGGATCATTCCCGAAAATGGCATCCTCCTCCTCATGTTCTCTTTCTCACCACTCCATCATTGTGATGATCAAACACCTGCACAAGAGCTAGGAGAGAAAGGTCAACAACTTTTTTCAAAACTTGGCACATTTTTTATTGAGCAAAAAACAAATATAAATTTCATTTTTCAGCCCCCGTAGGTGCCCCTTTAGCACAGTGAAATATTCTCACAGGTGCCTTTAAGGCCACCTGTGAGAATCCTAGATTCTCACAGGTCCTACATGGCCAGCCTGCGAGAATGCTTGGGCGCAATTTATGGCCCTAAAATGAACCTAAAACTCTGAAAATTGCCAATGAAAACTAAACATAAACCATGGAAAAGGTAGAAGATCAATAGCTTACCTCATTGGCGGAGATGGTTCACCAAATGGTCGCTTGTGCCTCTCGCGATCGAGCAACGAAATTTGGGGGAAAATGAGGTGTATTGGGCAAAGTTTTTGGCAAAATGAAAACGAAAATGGTAAAATCCCTTTTTACTCATATTCATTCACTTTTTACATTTTTGTTGATTTTTATATTGTTTTGTATATAAAACCTAATGCCTAATAGTCCCATGAGTGTGAATTTTTGCAGATATAGCAACTTTGAAGTCCACACGAAGGAGTATGGATGTTTTTTCTTTTTTGTCACATGTACGACTGCTTTTCAAGGTTTTTAGAAAAACATCGAGCTTAGTCTTCGTTCATTCTCATGCT
>JASDQU010203999.1:0-17349 GCA_032191745.1 Picea mariana
CCTGATCCAGTGTGAAAATTAATGAAACATGGTCAGCAGTGATTATGAGGGTTAAACCCTTTACCAGTTGAAGCTGGTGCTATCTTTAGGGGGTTGAAGCTCCCTTCTAGGTAAGGCTGGTAAAAGAGAGAAGGTTGTAGCCTTCTGCAGGTAGAAGCCTGTGTACTAGTATGAGTCTGCACTAGTACATTGTTGTAGATTGTTTTTCTTAATAATAATCATTGAAGACAGAGACAACAGCAGCGGTGGTTTTCTCTCGATTTGGGTTTCCACCTTAAATCTTGGTGTTCATGTGTCCTATTCATCTGTGTTAGTTTATTTTGATTGAATTAATGTTTAAAAGATATCTGATGAATGAAGAAATCCATAATAAGATCTCTGGATGTATTACTGTTTTGATAAGAATATACTACTACTGATCTGTATGAAGTAGGCTAAGGTTTGTCAGTGAAAGAAAAGTTAAAACAATTATTGATAGCTCAAATACTGATTCACCCCCCCCTCTCAGTATTTCTCAACATTGATGATGGGATAAATTGGGCGTGTGAGTCAAATTTTAGTCTAGAAACTCTCCCATGTCGTTAAGGCATGAGAATAGCCTATTCATGTCAAATTTCAATGCATACAGATACAGTTTGAAAAAATTTCAACGTTGGCCCCATTCACATGTCATTGTTGCCTGCCTCTAGTATTTTTATGGTGTTGATTAAGAAATCAATGAAAAAGAGGGATTTTTGTATCCTATGGAGTACTACACCAAACCTTTTTCCTTACCATATTTCTATCAGTCTAATTTTTTCTCCATTTCAATTAAAGAACCTTTAAGAAAGGTTAGAGTGCACTCTTCATAATCACAAAGACTCTTTCCTACATCAACTAGTCTTGTTACATTCTAAGGCATGGGATCAATTAGAACTTTTTGAACAAGAAACATAATAAATAATAAGTAAAGATTATGTACCTCCTTTACATGATTTGTATTGTCCTTGGTTGATGTAGTGTACTCGAATGAATATAAAGTGTCTCCAAATTAAGATTTCCCTTGTCACTTGCGCCCACTTGCCCTTCTCTTCTAACCTTATCTATAAAATATTTCAACATTTCAATACATTCATCAATCTTCTAGTTGATCATCTTTGTCTAACTGAACACCCATATCATCTGGTTCATATAAGGTGTTGTAAAGATTGACCGTATCAACATCGTCATCAATGTACTCATTTCCAAGCAATATATATTCATCATGGATATCATCATCAATATCTACGTTGCCTCCTACTAGTACATTTGGTTCATCTCCTTTAGGCTCTTCATCTGAGACATCTGTAACATTGACTATTTGTTCATTTGCATCATCTTCTTCTTCAAGATCGTTTTCTTTCTCTACAATATTATACTTTATTGGCCTTCCTCTTGAATCATACCTAACAACAAATCACCAACCTGCTTTACCTAGAGCCTTTGAGTAGAAGACTTGTTCGCATTGGATTGGAAGAACATAATGATCTATTCCTGGCGCAAATGACCTTGTATTAACCATGGTAAATCCATTATCATGTAGAATAATAGTTCTATCAAGATCACATTCATTCATTCCATGTACCATTTGATGTAAAAAAAAAATATTTTGAAGGATTTAAAGTCACACTCAAGTATGTCCTCCAAATACCCATCGTATCTATTTTTAGAGACTTTGGAATGTCTGTCACTTCTAGAGGAAACATTAGTGACTTTGAAGACTGAAGTTATCCAACAATCAGAATTTTTCCACTTTTCGTCCAACTTTTTGATGTGAAATTTACGACCATTGCACCACATAGCCTTGTGATGTTTTAACTGCAATATGCCAGACACATAAAACATATTTCACATAACTTGTAATGTATGGATGGGAAAAACACATCGACACTAACATTAATAATTTATGAAATAACATAATGAAATTATATTGGATGAATAGCATGCTTGCCTGTTTATCTTTCAAACCATGTGCTAAATCAATTTCCTGCTTCATAAGATTGGTATCTCCATTATGATGAGCTTCTATTACCAATGTAGACACCCCTTCCCATGATAACCTACCTTCACGTTGTATGCATCTATCAATCCATACCTTCATCCAGTGAAGATTGTTTGCAATGTATATATGTAGTGCATCCCACTCTCGACCAACTGTATCAGAAAATCACAACTCACCAATATATGTGAGTTAGGAAGGTATAACATAATAATAATTGATGAAATCATCAAAATTAAATAAGTACGATAGACATAAAAAAGAAAATTCAGATGTATTATAAACCTAATTACCTTTCACTTTCGTCATTCTACCTTTCCCCAACAGGTGCTCTCCTTCAAATTTTTTAATGGAGTTCCCATCCCAAATGTGATCCACATGCATATTTATGGCTAATTTAGGAAGACATTGACTAATATACACCATCGATTGATATAGCATATATGCCTCCACCATAGAACCCTTGGGACATGCTCTTTGTCTAACCAAAGCCTTTAATGATTGTAGGTGCCTCTCCACCATCCACATTGACCTTGTGTGTATTGGTCCACACAATTCAATCTCCTCAACTTGGTGTATCAGGTAGTGTTCTTGTGCATTGAAAAATGCCCGAGGTAGATACTTTTGCATTTCACACATTAGCCGAGGAATTTCTTTCTTCCAATACTTTATATCTTCTTGATGGATTTATTTCAATGACAACCATCTATAGTCGATCTTGCAATAAAGTACCATGTTTCAACAAAACATATAAATTAATATATTACATTATAAGTAAAACATATGTCATTAATATCTTGAATAACAAATTGGAAAAAGAAATGTTCATATAATTTACTACTTACCTCATGTATTTGCCAAGATCATATATAACTTGTTTGATGTTGTTATCGAAATGGTCTAGGAGAGATAGAGGTATAACATACTATAACAATCAAAATCGATAGTTATTTGATTCTAAAGTATAATAAAACAAAACTAAAAATATATATACCAATATAACTATCTATATAGAAAAATAATTACCTTAATGAAGGTATGCCAATCATGTGTTTTTACCCCACCAAATTCACCTTTCTTTGTTAAGATATTATTTATGTTTGAATAAAACCCCATGGGAAATTTTATTCTTCGAATGACCTCTTTTACATCATTGCTTTGTTTCTCTGTTAATAACTAGGGAAGGCTATTTCAATCTCTGTCGCTATTTGATTGGATCCCACTTTGCATTGCATGATTGGATTCCTGAATGTCACTACAAATCTTCATGACCTTTTATTTATCCCTCTTACGATCTATGATTCACCATAATGTTTCTGTCACATTCTTCCCGATATGCATTATATCAAAAAAATGATCTATTTTTAGGTCTAGATAGTAGGATAACCTCATGAATTGAGAGGGATAAATTTTCATTCCTCATGGGAGTCCATTGTTAATACCTTCACGACAATATTGATGAAGCATAAAATAAATTCAATAACATAAAAATTCATAACATTGCATATACAATATTACATAAACAAATTGCAATATACCATCTCAACCTTTTGTTGTATTCCAACTTCCATAGGTGAGGTGTCATTCTTCATGGTTTTAATCCAGTCTCTTCTTTCCCATTGAAAATATGTTTTTCAATAGTACGATACCTATGGTTCTTAGAGAGGAAGTGCCTATACTCATCAGATACCTCCTTTCCTAAAGTTTTTGAACGTCGAGATTTGATCTTAGGACCACAAACTGGACATGCAGATCTACCCTTTGTTTGAAGACCTACAAAAGTTGGATTAATAATTATGTCAATTATACGAAGGGGATTATTTAAAAAAACATGCAGCATGGTATCTTCAAATAATTATATACTATAATTAAATTGCAATGGATCGTTACATACCACAAAAATGTGTTAGTCCTGGGGCATCATGAATTGTCCATACAAGTATTTCATGGAATTGAAATTCCTTCTACCTTATTGGTTTACAAACGTCATACATAGTGATGATGGCCCATAACTTTAGTAACTCATTGATGAGAGGCTTAATATATACATTCATATGTTTAACCTGGTACTTAGCTAATTGTTTGAAATTACACATAATTACTAACGCGATGTGCATATATAAGTAAATAAATAGATACAAGATATTATGCAACAAGAAATACAAATGAAATATTACATTCGGAAAATTAATGATAATATTACATACCTGGAGCAATCATTGTCAAAATTATGTGCTCCCTCTTTATTGACATCCAAGGAGGAATGTTATTGTTGATAAAAAAAATTGGCCACACGAAGTAAATAGACCTGAGCTCCCCAAATGGATTAACATCGTTAGCGGCCAATGAAAGCCTAACATTATGAGGTTCATCTTTAAAAACTAGCCATCTTTCCTCAATTTCCTTAAATGCATAACCATCTGCAAGCATTCTAAGAATGACATCTCCACTTCTATTACATCCATGGTAATCCATAAGATGTGCTATGCTTTCGCACCGGAATAGTCGTTGCAAACATGGAATTATGGGAATATGACGAACAACCTCATGAGGCAAATTTTTTGTTAGTTGATCGGTTCGATATCCACTGGTTTGATATTGCGGGCATTCTGTTTTCGACAAATGTTATCCATAGTATATAATATGATCATTGGGACATGCATCTATAGCTTGATACTCCATTCCAATTTCTTTCATAATGGAATTTAAATCTCGGTATGTGCAAGGTAAAATATTTGACGATGGTAACAAAAATTGACCTAACAATCTATGACATAAAAAATAAGTAATTAGTGTAAAGATTGTTATAATTTGTAAATATTTAATTCTTGTTTCAAACATTAATTAAAACTAAAAACAAGAAAAAAAATCAATCTTTATGTATACGTGATGATGAACCATATTACATACCTTAGGATCTATGTCATACAATTGTTTGTCAAACCATTCAAAACCTTTAAGTTCACCAACAATAATGTAGTAGAAAGAAGATTTTCTTTTGAACCTTCATAAAGTGGTTTTTCTTCCTTCTCTAGCAGAGGTATGTCAAGATCACCAATGTCCTCATCATAATCCTCGTCCGGTTGAGTGAACAAGTCTTGGATCGATTCAATTTTCCCATCGTCTTCAACTATATTGTTATTATTGTCATCTTCTTCCATAGGATCATTAACTTGATATTCAATATTCGACACTCCAAATTCCTCGACACCTTCTAGTACAACATCATTTATGCTAGTACTTGGTGCGTTCAGATGCTTAGGGGGGCAACCTAACTTTATAATTACAAACAATCATGAAAAACTAGTGTACTGCATAAGAAATATTTAAACAATATAAAATTTTATAAATACAATCAATATAAATATATAATAATGAATATATAGTTTACCAAGGGATGATAATCGTTCGGTCCACCTTCAATGTGCCCATGGGTTCTGCAATGTCTTAGAACTGTTTGTATTAAAATTCTTCTGACTTTTGTGCTCCCGCATTTAGCACAAGGGAAATAAAATCTCTCGTCAACTTGTCCATAATATCTCTACATTCTTCACCACAACCAAAATATTGAGACGATTATGTTATAAAGTTCATTTATGATGTGCTAGGTCTATTGGATTCTTGAAATGCAATAGACCAAACCATACAATATATTTTACCACATAAGCTTCAAAGCTTCACCATAACCAAGTAACATAATCAAACAACATAATAAAACTAGGGCAAGAGATCAAGCCACATATAAGCATGGAAAAATTAGCATGTTCATAGATGACATAAAATCTAAATAAACGTATAAGGTTATAAAATATTAAAGGAGACAAGAAAAAAAAAATTAACTAACCTTAAAAGTCTAAAATCCTCTTTCGCGCCTTGAACAATGATCACAAAACTAAGCCCTGTAGATCAAAGATCGGTTTGATATCTTAATCAACAAGCAAACCTTGACATAAAAATGAATATTAGCAGAGCTATAACACATAAAAGATGTCGCAACTATAAAAAATTAGTCGAAATTCGGTTTGAATTAACTAATTTATAGATTCGCCATCGTCGGAATTTTGACGACTATAACCCTAAATTAAGGTTCACCATTTCAAAGTCATTAACCATTATGTTGACCTACAAATGGCTATATTAAAGTGTCATAATGGGGCATCGTACTTTCGATGACCTTAGAAAACATAAAAAATTCAACGTTATCGAGACTAATTTAAAAAAAAAAAACAGTAAAATTTTGTTTCTTTTAATTTTTTTCGACAAAAAAATTGATTTTATCACAATCGTCATAATAGTTCATCAATTTTTTATCCTATATGTAATAGTTACTGGAGTTGGTGATCTAAAAAGGATTGGTGTCCTTCATTATTCTTCATAAAATCCTTGTAATTTCAATTAACTATATTTATGTAATTGATTGTACAAACAAGTCCATTGTTGATGTATTGTAGTTATTAAAAAAATATAAAAGTAACTGCTAATTGTTGAAAAGGGGTAATACTGATTCACCCCACCCCTCTCAATATTCCAATAGTAATGTCTAGAAATAAGCCAACAAACTACATATCCATGGATCTAATAGTTCTATTTGCATCTAGACATTGTATTTGGGAACCTAAATTATGGTGTTGAGATAAAAAAATTGATCATGGAGTCCCTTAGTGAGGACATTAGGTAGCTACTAGGTGATTGTATTTGGGATGGAATCTTTTTCATTCAAGGAGGGATCCTTACATGGTTCTATCTACACTAAAGAGTTAGTGGAAGGAGAGAGAACTAGAAATATATTTGACTAGTGCTTATCTAGGGAATGATATTGAGACCGAATAATGCCTGGAAAAAGATGAAGACTTGGATGGTAGCCTCCAAAAAACCATATAATGAGTGAATCAAGGACATAAAGTTATATGCAATGGCTCTAAGACTACTATTTATCCAAAATGGATCTAGGAAGGACTAAAAATAAAAGTTTTGAGAATCTGATGAAACGAGTGCCAACGCGTCATGATCGTCGAGCTGATTTTAGCCATATATTTTTTTTCCAAAAATGGACACCGTATGCAAAAGTTATGGCGATATGAAGTTCAGGTGAAATGGGGAAAAACTGAAAGTCAATAGGTCAAAGTCAACTTTCAAAGTCAACTGTCAACAAATCATGTCAAGTGTATGACAGATGACATAATCATGACACATGGCAACACCAAGGTTGACACATGTTAGTCAAATTTCGCATTTTCAGTGCCGACTTGGACCATTATGGAAGTGACACATGGCACTATACAAAAGTGACATGTGGCACCATACGGATGCATACACATGGAAGGGTGACACTTGACATGGTACAGACATGATACATGGCATCATACGAATGCGGACAAATGATAGGGTGACATCTGGGATAACACATAAGCGACACATGGATGTAGGGAATGCTGACGTGGAAGTCGTATGGATGACAGGTGGCAGGTGATTGGGTAGTGATGTGGAAATACAAATGTTGACATGGCAGGGTGACATGGTAGTACAGATGATTATGTGGTAGGGTTGTATCATGATGTGGCAGTTGTATGGATGACATGTGTTAGCTAATGTGGCGATGACATGGACTATATGAACTGACATGTGGAAGTCCATACGATGACGTGGTAGATGTACGGATGTCATGTGCCAATGATATGGAATGGGCCAATGATGAGGTTGCATGTGGTTGTATGAGGAGGTGCCATGTGGCACCTTCTAGAAGGTCAACTAAATTTGGTGGTTCCACCAAATCTAGTGGAGATCCTCCAAATCTCGCGAAATCTCTCTAAATTTGGCTAATTGGCACTAGGTTTCGTAATTGTTGCTAAATTTAAAGGAGTCTAGCTTATTTAAATAGGCATGGAAATCGAGAAAAGTTAAGTTTTTTGGCATGAAAATCAAGACTATATGGATTGTACAGATTTGATAGGGTGTAACAATGGGATTCGTGCCGAGGGGAGGCCCCGAGGTACTGTTCATAAGAAAGTTGAATTTATGCTCAAAAGTTGAAGAATTTCATGGGGAGTTTGAATATGAAATATTTTTTTGCATCCAAGTAGCCGAAAAAAAAAATCTTTGGGATCCCAAGATGTCAAGCCAAGCATAGCTGACTTCATACTCAAAAGTCTCATAATTTCCTATTCCAACCAATGGTGATGTTTGTTTATGTCCAGAAGTTCCATATCTGAAAGGTGTTTTCAGAAGTTGTTATGTGATCCTTACCTTTGTAATATTAAATCATTAAAGATTAATAAGAATCCTTCCACACTGAGACAAAATCTTGGAGATGTAGGAAAACTTCTGTCGAACTCCGTTATGAATATTGGTGTTGTGGTTTGATGTTCTTATTGTTCATTTGTTTCTATTTATCTGTTCATATGGGTGCATGTAATATCCCCAAAATAAATTATTATTAAAGTTTAATTGACTTAGGAAGTTATTTCCATTTTTGGAAAATTTTAATTTGGGAAATTATTGCCATTTACAACAATTCCGAATTTTGAATTTATTTAATTATAATTTATTATTGTGACTGTTGGGAAAACATTGTATTTTCCCAACCAACTCTTTGACTATGACACTTGTAAGAAACAAATATTCTTATATTTATTTCTAATAGACAAATGGAACAGCCAAGTTGAAATCATCTAACCATGACTCCATGAGTGGGGAACAGGCTTGAACTACCTCATGGCTAAATTTTACACGTGGAAAATTAGGAATTTGGCCATTCGTAGCCCCTGAAAAATCATGGATTTGTAAAGCTGCGAAAATTCCCAAGGGGAAAATACCTAGGCACAAGATATTTTTGGATATATAGCATATGGGAGGAGACAGGATGCTTCCTAGTATGCTGGAAAAAAGGGACATCTCTTATTGTTATGAGCACTATTTTGTGAGTGTGAGGCAAGGAGAGTTGTTGAATCTTAAAGAGGATTATAGAGAAAGAGGAGCTTTAGGGTTTTCCCTCATGGATTCATGGTTAGGATAGAAGTTGAACGAAGCAAGTAGATTGGTTTTTCTGTTTTATGGTTGGGTGGAACTTGGTTGTTCCATTTGTTGTCCAAGAACAATGTTCAGATATGTAATTCTATTTATGTTTTTGTTGAATTGTTTTATTTGGTAATGGTTGACAGAATGAAACGAATTGTAGAATAAGTTTTCTTTTACAAATTGAATTTATTAGTGAGTAGAACTAAGAAACTACTGTCTGTGATAGTTATTGGTGAATGTGTAGAATTTTACTATTCAATCGATGTACCCTCTGAATTTTGAAAAAGGAAAACAATTATCAGTTCCATTTTGTTGTTGATATTTGGAAGATTTAGCATAAGTAAGAATATTTATTCAACTATAAACATGCTTAGAATTATTTCATATTTCTACAGGTTGACTATGTTTAAGTGTAGATCTACAGGAAATACCTGTGTATGTGTTTATAGGATTTCAATAAATATACACTAAACAAAAGTATCACCATGATAAGTAGAACCTATACTAAACCTATAGTTTTATCTGTATGTATAGTTATTCGTTGGAGGAATTTTTAAATTGTACAATTACCAAATGAAATTTTGAGTGAATATCAAAATTGATATATATATATATATATATATATATATATATATATATATATTTGTTGCTATCATACGGATTTTCCGAGATATATGAACATATAATACACATCAAATATTTATTGACTGTTACAAGTAATTTTCATTAAATCTGACTGTATTAAATATAACAGAAGGTTGCAATACTATTCATTGTTAGTTATCTCAGACACAAGTGTCCAGTGAAATAAATACATAAAACATGCTACTCATTATAGAGTCGGTACAATACTTAAATGAGTCCTTAAACTCTACACAATTTATGCAAAATTAACTATCAAATAGTGAAATTCATATTCAATATAGGGTTTTCTCCTCTATATTTTCCTTTATGGATTGAAGATACAAGTAACAATCTTGCTATAAGAGCCTGGTGAAAAACTATCACTTTAACAAAACCTAGATGGTTCTTTTTTCATTGAACGTTGTAAGTTGGAACTCGAATACCTTTCGAGTGAGGTGTCCTTGTCAACCCCCAATCCACCGAGTGATTTTAATCCTGTAAGGGATTTCCAATAATATTAGTAATAGAGTTATGCAACAAATCAACAAAATTAAATATCGAAGATAGAGTAATGTTTAGGATGAATTCACAAAATATAACATTGCATATTTAATACACCAGTAAACACTTAGCTTGATGTGGCACGGGTATTTTCCCATCTGCGTGAGTGAGAAAACTGTCCATAGGATGAATGGGAGGAGCTGATATTAAAATGACTGATGGGTACCCTCACAATGGAAACAGGGGTCCCATCATCAGTCTTGTAACTGAATACAAATTAAAATCAATGACTCAGAAGCTAACAAACAGATAAAACATTATTAAAGACGTAAGCTACAATGCATAACTAGAACTGTAAAGTCTGCACAGTATGAAGTACATCCCAAAAAAGTACCAATTCAGACTGTAGACAAGATGGAGAATTATTGATCTCATAATTATCTAACTTACATCGTAATGATAAAGAAATGCAGACAAGGACAAAATTTTAGACCCATGATTTACCTTTCCCTTAATGCTAACAAAGTAAAATTAGATAAGTGAATCATAAAATTTCAGAACAAAGAGTATGGTAGATCTTTTAAGATAGATCGATTTATGGAATAATCACACAGTGAAATTCTTATCACTAGAGCATTCTCCACACAAGTTCAAGCAAGGTGATTTGATGTAGTTTATTAAAATTACCTAGTGACCAGGAAAACCCTATCATAGTCACATGATTAGTCTGTGACTTAATAAACCCTATTTGTTTGAAGATGCAATATTTTTATAGTTTTCTGATGCGTAACCTTTCTTAGAGTCAGATCGAGAAACTCTTCATCAAATCAAAACAGAAGAGTATGTATGGAACCTATAACCATAGAGTTCTTTCCCTTTGACAAACTTAAGGGTGACCGCAGAGAAAGATTGGACCAAGTGGGATTCTCAGATGAGAAGCATGCCATGAGCCCCTATCGAAAAATTAAACTTAAATGATAAAAGTTGAGGGCCAATATTGATAGAAAACACCCTCATAGTTCACACAGATAAATTTAATAAAACACACAGAGGATAACTACACTACATAGGTATGAAATTTTAGGGTAATGTTGAAATCCCGAGTAGGTTTCATCCTTAGGTGTCTCGTCGTTCGATATTTCATGAATGACTTCAAATGAAATGCTTAAAGAGTAGACTAGGGATATATACTATTGACGAAAGTACTGACAATACGATGGGGTTATACATGAACTCAAGAAAACTAAACCACATAGTAAACTACATACAAAACCTCAATGAAGAGAATGAGTGAAGAGTGGATACTTCATAGGAAAGGCTAGTATCGTGACTTCCATGAGATGGGTTACAGTCTTACAACACACAGATCAACAATGGATTATTCTCAAAAAAATAAATGATAAGAGAGATTCAACCCTTTAGCTATCAAAAATCTTTCATTTAAATGATTGATATTTTGAACTACTTACTCACAAGGTAGAAAAGTCATTAAAATAAGAGGTGAGATTACCTGGTAAAGGAGAAGAACCAGATGGTCACGAATCCATCTCCTTGATGTACACAGAACAAGAACCTTTCTAAGTTTTATGCGCAGAGAAAACCCTTGTAGAGGTTCATGCGGGAAGTTTTACAAAATGCAAAGGAAGTTGAAACTTAGTGACCTCTCATATCAAAGTAATGGTGAAAAAAGATGTGGGTATAGTGACCATGTGAACTAAACACACTTGGTGCATCCACATTGGTCATGCAAACCCAGGATAAGTACTGTCGCAGAACCCTAATAAGTTCTTGTTGTACAGGATAAGTCAACTCAGAGGTGGGGGGTGAATCAATTGTATAAAATTTCTTTCATTTTATAAAAAGATTACTTATTAATAAATAAATCATGCCTTTAACATTTAACTTGCAGTAATACATTTAACCAATAAATATACATTCACATAAATGAAACAGTGACACAGTGATTTTTCATGAGGAAACCCAAAAGGGGAAAACCTTTTCTTCTTATGAATGAAAGGCAAGCTCCAACTCCTCTTTACATTCTTATTTTATATGAGCTACAACCCTGATGAGGCTGCTACCTCTACTTCTTCAGCACCTACTGAATGGAAGCTACAACTCCGAGATGTACAAGAACCAACTTGTACAGGAAACTTTTACAGTCTCCCCTTGCTCCTCCCTATCACCCTGAAATCATTCTCTGTCACAAAGAACCTACAAATCAACTCTTTATCTTCTCTGTCAAACAATAATCATTTAAATCCTCTCTGCACAATTCATTCTTGACCAAACCACTTAGATTTTCAATCTGTGTATGTGTCTTCCCTTCTCTGTCTTTTCTCTTCCTTAAATTTTACAGAGTCCTATATTTCCCATAATCCTCTCTCTCCTATACTTTTCTTGCAAAAATATCTTTATATATATTCCTGTATTATCAACGCGTACAATCGAACCCTCAGGCTTCAAGGATTCAGTTACAATAACTGAATAACTTCCTTACACTGATTATTATTGGCCAAGGCATCAAGACGAACAATATCCACATGATCAATTTAAACATTTAACCAGCACCATTTGAGGAACATACATATGTTTTAATTCTTTATCATGGAATAACCCTTGAGCGCTTTGGTAAGCCACTTTTGCTAACCCATATTTCCATTGGCCATGACCACAGGTTAATCGAAATGCATTTCGCATTTTGCATTTCGGCAATTCGGTAATCCTGTGTCAAAGAGTCTTGAAACTTCAAGTTACGAAACCACGAAATAAGGCTTAGATTCATGCTAGATCCTCTCTCTCACATGACCATCGATGGTAACCACTGCCTACACCAAAAAGATATTTCGACATTTCACATTTCGGCGTTTTGGCACTTCTGTGATGAAGTGTTTCGATACTCCAAGTCCCAATCCCCAGTATTTCGGCGTTTTGCATTCTGACATTTTGTCATTTCTTGTGATGAAGTGTTTCAACATTCCAAGTCATGAACCCCAAAATATTCACTAAAAAGGTTTTTCTAGGTATTCGTATTTCGATGTTTCGGCATGTCGACATCCCTGTGGTGAAGTTTCTTGACACACCATGTCGCGATCCCCAAAACTCTGAAATGGAGCTTGGTTGCACTAGCTCCTTCCTTGAGCCTTCATCGATGTGACCATAGGTTATGAATAGAATCTTATCCATAAAGTGATTTCGCGATTTCCCATTTCGGTATTTTGCATTTCAAAACTTTGGGACTCCTGTGATGAAGAGTCTCGACTCTTGACTCCTCCAAATCCTAGTATCCAAAACTCTGAAATGGATTTGGAACAATGGTCCACGATATTCCTCTGATCAACAGCTCAAATTAAGTCATGGTTTCGATATTTAGACATTCGGGACTTCGTGATGTTGAAGCTTTTTCTTACCATGCAAAAATCCTGAAATAGAAATTCCCAGGTTCTTCACAGTTTCACATTTTGGTATGTCGAGAGGCATGCTAATCTCTGAATTTGGAACCACCATGCCTATAACTAATCCATGCCTGTGAAAACTGATCCACGCCTGTCCCTTTAGCATTTTTAAAGTTTTACATTAATGACAAAAACAAGTTCTGTGCAAACTGTGCAAATTACAATTCCTTCCAACAAACTCCCCCTTTGGCATTGATGGAAAAATTTAAGTCTCTTCTCCCTCTTTTGACATCTATGACAAAGAAAACATGCTCCTCAGATATTCAACTAATACAAATTCCCTCCAAATAGATGAACTATATTATCTGAGTCTTGAAGAGTATTTGTATCTAAGCCAAAGTCTTATCCTTCTAATTCTTGGACATGTTCATGTTTATCTTCAAATGTGTCCTTTGTAGTAGATTCAATATGGCTCACCTCTCTTACTGGGACTCCTTCATCAACCTTTTCTTTTCATAACTAGATGAATCCCCCTAAGCAAAGAAAAACACTTGCAAAGATGTATCATTTCAGTAGCAACTCCCCCTACCAATAATAGTCAATAAACCTGTGCAGTCTGATTTTATAATGAATCCCTTGCAATCTTTGAGAATGAACTAAAATTATAGAGGGTAAAACCCCAACTGATCCCTGAGACTATCAAATTGCATTTTAGGTAAAGGTTTAGTAAATACATCTGCAATCTGATCCTTTGTGCCAACATATTCCACTTTAATAACTTTAGACATAACCTGCTCTCTTAGAAAATGAAATTTAATGGGAATGTGATTTGTTTTTGAATGCATAACAAGATTTTTAGAAATACTAATTGCACTGCTATTATCACAGAATATAGGTATAGGGTAATCATAATAAATATGTATATCTTCCAACATCTGTTTCATCCATAGAATCTAAGTGCAACAAGTTGCAGTTGTTATGTGTTCTGCTTTAGCAGTAGACAGAGACACTGCTGATTGTTTTTCACTTGACCAACTTACAATACACCCTCCAAGAAAAAATGATGCTCCACTAGTACTCTTCCTGTCATCAACACAACCTACCCAATCAGCATCAGTGAAAACATATAGATCAAGACGATTACCTGTAGGATACCACAAACCATACTCTGTTATCCCCTTTAGGTATCTGAAAATTCTTTTCACTGCAAGTAGATGAGAAGTTTTTGGTGAAGCCTGAAACCTGCCAACTTGACAAATTGCATGCATAATATCAGGTCTTGTAGTTGTAGCATAAATAAGACTACCAATCATAGATTTATATTCTATTTGATCAACATCTTTAGTATCATCAAACTTACTTAATTTACAACCGCTAACCATGGGAGTGCCAGCTGGTTTAGACTCTTCCATCTGAAAATTCTTAAGCATTTCATTGATATACTTGGTTTAAGAAATGGAAATACCTTTATCAGATTGAGTAATTTGCAAGCCTAAGAAAAACATCATTTCTTCTATCATGGACATCTCAAACTCTTTTCGCATACTTTCAACAAACTGTTTACTGAGCCTATTATCATCACTACCAAAAATTATATCATCTACATATATCTCAACAATGATCATGCTATCATTTTCTTCTTTAATATATAGATTACTATCAGTGTTACCTTTCCTGAATCCTTGCTGCCTCAAGTAATTGTCAAGTCTGGAATACCAATCCCTTGGTGCTTGCTTCAGCCCATACAATGCCTTTTTCAACCTGTAAACATATTGTTCTGCTTCATGTATCTGAAAACCATTTGGTCATTCCATATATACTTCTTCCTCTAAATCACCATTCAAAAATTCAAACTTTACATCCATTTGGTAAACTTTAATGTGTTTAGAACTGGCATAGGCTAGAATCAGTCTAATGGATTCCATTCTTGCAACAGGAGCACAAGTTTCTCCATAATCTATTCCTTCTACCTATGCATACCCTTTACAAACCAATCTAGCCTTGTTTCTAGTTATTTTATCTGATTCATCCATCTTATTTCTGAAAACCCATTTAGCCCCTATGGCATTCTTATTCAAAGGTATAGGAACCAATTCCCATGTCTTATTCTTTTCGATTTGACTAAGTTCTTCATTCATTTCTTTCATCTAGTATTCATCTTTAATTGCTTCTTCAATATTTTTGGGTTCAATCAGAGAAAGTAAAGACACCTATTCATGAGTTGAGGTGGATTGTTTTCTTTT
Organism: Picea mariana; assembly: GCA_032191745.1. NCBI lineage: Eukaryota > Viridiplantae > Streptophyta > Pinopsida > Pinales > Pinaceae > Picea > Picea mariana. Next base: position 15,795 of record JASDQU010203999.1, read on the forward strand.
GCTTCTTGTTTCAACACCTGCATTTATGTCACCAATTATCTATTCTTCAGGGTGATTTTTCTATATTCTCTTGTTTGGATTCTTTGATGGAGTCATGCTTTTGGATTAAGTTGTGCCCTGTGTTAAAGTAGGAATTAATTGTTCACTATCAGGAGCCTTAGTTTCTTCTAATTCACTTACCTCATCATTCATTTTATGCTTTTTATCTATCTTATATATTTGATGATTCTTTTCTTTAGATTTAGACTTCAAAAATGAGGACTCATCAAATTTCACATCTATGGCTTCAACTAATTTTTTTAATTTGAAGTTGTAACATTTATAAGCATTCCTTGAATAGGAATATCCAACCAATATGCCTTCATCAGTTCCTGAGTCTAATTTTCTCATATTTTTATCAATTCTTTTAATGTAACACTTACTCCCAAAGATTCTAAAATGTTTTATGTTTGCTGGTCTTCCTTTCCATAATTGACAGGGTGTTTTATCAGTATTATTTCTTAGTAAACTTATATTCAAGATGTGTACAACAGTGTGAACATCTTGAGGCCAAAACATGTCATTCAATATGGACTCATTTAACATTGTTCTTGCCATTTCCATAACAGTTCTGTTTTTTCTTTCAACAACCCCATTTTGCTGAGGTGTTTTTGTAATAGATAAATGTCTTTTAATTCCATTTTCATCACAGTAATTATTAAATTATTTTGACACAAACTCTCCTCCATTGTCTGACCTTAAACACTTAATCTTCATATCAATTTCATTTTCAGTCAATTCTTTGAAAACTTGAAAGAAACTAAAAGTTTCAGACTTTTTTTTCAATAAAAACAACCAAGTCATTTGAGTAAAATCATCCACAAGTAACAAAAAGTATCTTTCTCCTTTTAACCTTGTTGTTCTCATAGGTCCACAGACATTAGCATGTACTATTTCCAATGGTTTAGTTTTTTAATGTTCTTTGGTTTTGAATTTAACTCTAGTTTGCTTACCATGTTGACATTGCTTACAGACAGAACTTGAAAGATTCTTTATGACAAGTAAATCTCTTATTGCTTCCGTTTTATTCAACTAAATCAAATTTTCAAAGTTAATGTGTCCAAGTCTTTTATGCCACAACCAACTTTCATCTTCATGTCTAAGATAGTAATTTTTATCCTTCTCATCTAAAATGTATATGTTATTTGATGTCCTTGTGGCTGTTCCAACTAGTTTATTTGATTTTATATTCCCGACTTGACATCCTTTTGAATCAAAAATCATAAAAAGACCTTTATCATAGGTTTGACTTACACTCAATAAGTTATGTTCCATTTCCTCAACCAATAAGACATTTTCAGCCATGATTTTCTTGTTGTTTAGACAAACAGTTACTCTTCCAATTATCCTAGCTGATTTATCATTTCCAAAGGTGAATGTACCTTCTTTTCCTTCATCTAGTTCAACAAAGAATTGTTTTCTACCTGTCATATTCTTTGAACATCCACTATCCACAACCCATTTTACTTTATGTTCTGCTTGTAGAGCTATAGTGCATTTTTCAGTGTTCAGATTT